>CAAKHD010004480.1:195523-223787 GCA_901007705.1 Fistularia tabacaria
CTTTGATCCATATTATGACTACAATGTTTTATATCTCTGAACAATACAGTGATGGAATCCTGGTCAAAAAAGACCAGGAATTGTTGAAACACAAAGAACAAGGACAAAAAGCCAGAGGGATGAAGTGACTCAACTTTGTTATGACTCTCATCATCCCTGTCGTCCCGCTTATGCCGTATTCACCCTAAGTTTTGAGGTTTCATCAAAGTTTTCATCGCAATTTAATACAGCTGACAGACATGAGATATGAGTTAATGCTATAACCTGTCTCAAGGCAACATATACTGCCATATGGCATCTCACTTTTGGAAGCACTGCTTCAGTGGATTCCTAAAAGTTGTCTGGTACTATCATTGCTCATCCTGCAGGCAGGAGAGTGTATCTTCCCTATCCTCAATTCCTGAAGGACAGCGTGGTATATATATTGACTGAACAGAGAGGGCAGATAGAGAAATAAATGGATGGATGCGTACAGCCATATGTACATTACCTTCGTACCCAAAGACTTCAATATGCATTTTGCAAAACCAAAGCAAAAGGTAGAAACATAAATCTAAATCTGAAACAATGGTATCATTTACAACCACTTTCATAGAGATGAACTTCACTGGCAGTGTCCTTTGGAAACTGGAGCCATAAATTTTATTACTATTAAATGTTTCTAAAGGGAGTTGACAAATAGTTGAATGGAGTTGATTTTCCCCTCTTGGCACGGCTGCGCAGTAGGAAAATTCCCTGTCTTGAAAAGGGAAAAAAAATGTTCTCGTGTAACTGCTGCCAATCCATTCATTGTGGTGCTGTTTTAGTGTAATATAAGCCTTTTAAAAATGCCTGTTGAAAAACAATGTGCTTAAATGTAGTTGCAAGCATTTTATGAGCACAATAAAGTTGTCACTGCATATGGATTAGATGGATGCTGATATATGAGTTTGACGTTTGGACATTCAGGAGTGTTTACAGCCAGGTGTTAATGTGTCTGCTGCTGAAGTAGAAAGTGCAGAGTGAAATTATTAAGATTTATCCAGAGTTGCTGTAATTCACAACCTCTGACTTAAGGAAAACATTGGTAATCCCACATAAGCAAATAAAAATATATCCCTGCTGAAAGTCTAGCGAGACAAATTTTGTCGCTGGAATGATGTTGTTAGCTACCAAAGTGCTCGCAAAATTTGTTTTCAACATGATCAGCAGCCAAAGAGACTGATGTTTTAGTCATGCAGTGGCAGTTTTAGTTTTCCTTCTCATTCATTTTTAAAGAAGGACTGCATATATGTCATCATCGAGTACCTCATTTTTAACAATGAATTTTTCTTTTGGGTGTTTATGCCGCAACCTATCCAAATAAAAGATTCCATCAGCTGTTTGTACTTCTTTTCTTTGTCTGATGAAACTGACAAGAATCAAAGACTGCACAACCCTCAACTGGCCCTATAGAGCAGGAAATAAAATCTAACATGGGTTCTTCAATGAGCAATTACATTACTGTTATTGTGGAATATCATTGCTTTTTGTGGTGAAACCCTCCCTCGCTCACTATTCAAACACCATTATTGGCTAGACAAGCATTCCTAAAGGACACACAACAAGTTTGCCCATCTTCGAAAGCCACGCCACAGAATTGGTGCACCGGTCTGTGCTGCAGTTGTTAATTCCATTCTTATTGGGGGAATGAATTCAAGACAACCCCAGCTCGTGCCCGGAAATCAGTGAACCACAAAATGATTTTGTCAAGCAAGGCTTTTCCACCATCTCTTTGAGTCACTGTGATTTATGCACATTTTTCACCGATGTCTTTCAGATGGTCCCACTCACTGGTTATTGTCTTCCTCTATTAGTTCCCAGATGAATCACCAGTGGACAAATTGGGGGGTGCCTCAGTGGATCTGCAATATTTATTGAGGTTGCACATCACCATGGACCTCTTCATTGGTTTCCCAAAGTAAGGAAGAAAAAACAGATGCTCCACAGTCATGGCATGTTTGGACATTGAAACACTTGAGAATCATGGTGCTTCTCATTCTTCTCAGAACATTTGGTTTATATCTCGTTCAAGGATTATGACAGGCCTCTTTTTGCCCAACAGGATGTTAAATACATATTGTCAGAATGTTATTCTGAGTGTTTGTAATGCTTTAGGATCCCCCCTGTTCTCTAAAATCCCTGAATCCTGATGTGTTGACCCCAGCAAAATCAATGATTTATAACATCCGCCGAAAGATATATGATCTCTACACACATTAAGCATCTGCCAGGCCCTGAATCATCTTGCTTTCCTTTGTATCTGAGTAGAATTCCCTTATACTAATACAATTCGCTATTTCAGTTTATCTCCATGTTAATGTTGTGTTTTTGTTTTGTTTTGTTTTTTTACTTTTCCACTCTTTCAGGCAGCTGGTAATACTCCATCAAGTTTATTTTAATAGGTGAAACTAAATGCACTGCAATTATTAGAACTGATATGTAAATATTGTGACGTTCATTTCATGGCAGAGTGAGCTCCACTGATTGCCTTTAAGTAAAACATAATGAGCTAAAGTAGAAGATGAGGGTTAAACTATTCCATTAATGTGTGCTTGGTCTGCAGCAGTCGCTTTTTCTCTTTATGGGTTTGTGGTTGCAGAATTTAAAACTGAGCAAAAAGTGGTATGTTCGAAAAAGCTTAGCTCCTATTTTTTTTTTTTTTTTTTTCAGAAAGTGTCCCGTTGAGAAAACCAAAAGTAACATTGGTTTGATCAGACAGTGGATTTGGCCCGTTAGATAAATAGGGCTTGTCTAAATTTCCCAACCTTTTTATCTATTTATTATGTTGTCAGTTGGTTTCTAAGTAGATGACTCCATAAACCACACAATGATGTTTTGGATACCATCTCCACACTAGTATTCATCTCGCCATGACAAGCACTTGGAGTAAAGCAGATGGTAGATGTCTTATCCTCTCAGCAGACACACCCAGACAGTGATTAGTAACCTGCAACATGTCTGTCTAAGAAACACAAAAACATATAGCTGTGCAAAGAACGCCCCTGAGATCTATTAAAAGCATGGCGCATCATTTTCAAATGAAGGGCTGTCAAAAGAAAAGCATTCATCTTATTTCTGCATCACTTTTAATTCCATTTTTTTTACACATGCATTTTTGAAGGAGAAGCAAGTTGGCAATGAAGGATCCATTAAGTTGACAATTTTTAAACGTCTGAGTTCAGCTCAAATCGGAAAAGAACATGGAAACATCTTCTGAACTAACTGGGAGCAGCTTAGCCAGCTGCAATACTTTTTGCTGTTTTCCTCAGATCCCCCAATTTTCTCCTTATAAATATGAAAGTAATATATTAAAGGTTACAAGGGTGCAGATTGTCGGGGTGTATTATTCCCAATTGAGTGAAAGGGTCCTGAAGATTATCTACTTCCATGAGCCGGCAACTATTCTTATATTCTCAATCAAAATGAATTATGTTTTGAAAAGTAGTTGAATATTATATATCATTACGGGTCTCTGAACCTAACATCTGTTTCATTAGACCCAGTGACCCTTCTTGAGACAAACAGTACCGGCCTGAATGTATTTATCTTTAAGTTTTTCACCTGTCTTCAAATGCCATTTCCTCTTTGAGACGAACAGTAGGGATTTACTGGGCCACTTCCTTCCGTGACTCGCTGGAATACAACATTAAACTGCAGGGAGGAGAGAAAACCTGCTGCGCACTAAAAAAAGTTATGTCAAAACCATTCTGCTCTTCCTGTGGCCTTCCCTACCCTTGCAAGTATCCTCCAAGGGCCTGAGAACATTACAAGCCATTCAGTGTATATGAATGGGCACCAACAGACTTTTTCGCCATTTTGATACATCTAAATTTTGCAGGCACATCCTGTGGTCCATCAGGCACAGCCCTCGTTTCAATTTAGTGTCGCCCGGGGGACCCCTGTCATCCTATTTCATGTGGAAATTGTGTCGGGTTTTTACCCCAGTGCACTTTTAGCTGCTTCAAAGCCAGAGATCGGCGCTAAGTGCTTTGTTAAATTCAACTTTTTTGAAGGTTTGGATTAGAATCAGCGAGATGTTCACGAAAGTTAAGTAAGATATTTTACCATCCAGCGCTCATTTCAGATATGAGTCACAATGTCACTTTGATGAATTTTTTTGAAGTCTGCTAAAGCTTTTGAAACTGGAGCACCTGCAGTTTTATTAGGGGATGTTTGCTTAATAGAACTCGCAAACTGCCAGCAGAACTTTTTTTTTCTGCAGCATTTTACAACTTTTGTCTTATTTTTCAATTTACTTCAATCCCCGAAGAATTGTAACTGAAAGAAAAACTTGAGAGCAATCAACATGGAATGCAATTTAGGGGTATATTGTTGAATGAAGGCTCTGGAGTGAAAATTTCCCAAAGCTTATTACATGTTAATGACAAAATTTCATCCAACAGAATTCCAAAAGGTAAAACAACATACAAACACTTTAGCCCAGAAATACTCAACTGAGGGTCAGAATAAGTACATAAATATTATGAGACAAATGGACCCAAAGTATCAGAAACAAAAGCATGTCTACAAACAGTACAGTATTGTTAAATTATCAGTACTGCGTGTCATTATAAGATTGCGATAGTGTATCTTTTTTCTTTGATACTGTTCACACAGCAACTATCAAAAAATCAACAGATCATATGTGTATTTAAATTAAATAAGCAATGACTGTTTTGGAAACTCAAAATGAAACCGCAGGATTTGATTAAATAACGTCATAAGAAAAACTGTTACATAAACATTTGAAAGAAGTGAAATGAACGATATTTACATGCAATTTAAGTTTTCTGTGGGACCTAATGATAATACTCAAGTGAAACTACTGAAGTCCACTAACTGAATAAATGTACCATAATACTTTCTACCGCTGTTATCTGTGCAATCTCAAGTGGCATATTAATTCCTATTTCCATAGAATATCTGTGCGGTTTTATCCAATATCCGAACAAAACAAATAACCCATGATTCATGTTTTTTTTAAGGTTGTGGTATGGTCGAATCTCTCAAAGTACTCGTTTAAGATTGTGGGCTTTCTAGATGATAAAAAAAAGCATCCATAGTGACAAGACAGGAAACCAAAACCATGATGTGCCTTGACTTAAACCAGAGTGCTTTTGTTTCCTAAACCTAAACACACGCAAGACTCAGGAAGTGAACCAAGGATTCAGTGTCAATGTGGCTTGAACGTGTCCTCTCCTCCATCCATCTGAAGTATGGCAGGTTTTTTTTTACTTTTTCCCAGACAATGAGAAAGTGACATCCTCAATTCACGGATATAATTATGATTATAGTTTTTAAATTGCACAATATATACACTTGTTTTTAGATCTCAGCGCATTTCATAGTTGTTTTTAATTCTGCTTGGCTGCTTTTATTTTTCCTTTATCTCTTGTGTATTTCTTTCCCAGCACACAATTTGAAGCGCCTACAGTTGCAACAATTATGACAAATGCCACATAAATAAATTTACCTTCTTTGTTATTTCATAACTTTTGATCTAATAATTCAGTTAGAGTATAAATGTGATGTTTTTGTCACATATACAGAGATAGATAGATAGATAGATAGATAGATAGATAGATAGATAGATAGATAGATAGATAGATAGATAGATAGATAGATAGATAGATAGATAGATAGATAGATAGATAGATAGATAGATAGATAGATAGATAGATAGATAGATAGATAGATAGATAGGTAAGTATATCTATCAAAAAAAATTTAATGTTATGTCCATTAGTCTCACATTCAATGAAAGGATTTCAGATGTTTTTAAAACTGTACCATTGTGAATTTACACTCCACCACTCCTCCATTTTAAAGTTATAATTTACACAACAGATGGTTACTGATTAATTTATTAATTTCATTCTGTTTTGTTCATTTATTTGCTTTGGTAGAGTGCACCTAGGTGAAGTAGAGCACTACCAGAAATTCCTCTTTTCATTTTGAGTATGTAAAATTAAAATTAAAATTAATTGGTGGGGAGATGATAGACGTGACTCAGTCAACTTCTTAAAATTTCCCCTCAGGACCCTCCTCAGACTTGTTTATTACAATAAGGCATTAAAGTAAACAGAACTAAGTTGGTGGGGGTGTACGGCATTTGAGTTCCGTACGGGCAGTCAGTCAAACGTTGGGAATTGGTAAAGAATGCTTCATAATGTTTCTAAATGCAGCTCATGATGTTTGATTTCTTTTTTTTGGGATTTGATGTTTTGTCACATGATGTGACCTTATCAGGCTGTAAAAGCAGTGATGAGTCTCAATGGTTCAAGACTTCAGGCCGCCTTCCAGTTTATGCCCAGTTGTAGTAATAATATCTGCAGCAGCTGCCACTTTATCAGGGATCCTAGGGACAAACAGATCCCTGGAAATGAACAGACTGCTGTGACAGCCTCAGCTGAGACGCTCCGGTCGCCCCTCAAATAAAGGAAATTCACTCTGAAATGTTTGATGACAGAGATTGTGAAAAGAAATTGGAACATCAAATGAGAAAACAATCATTCAGCGTGAGTTACTGTTTCATGGAAGAAATCGCAAGGACATAAATAAATCATCACTCAACCGAAGTGTGTGCACTTCTAAAGTCTTAGCAAGACAGACTGACAAGCTCAAAAGACACACAGAATTAGTCCGACGGCTTTTAGAAGTGACCTCACATCATCTTATTACATGCCGCCTGTGTTTCCCTGCACATCCACGTCAGATCCCTTTTCAGCAATTAGCCTTGAACTAGGAAAGACGATCAGCTTCAGTTTCCTATTGCTGCGTACCATGTCATCTTGGACTACTTTGAATCTTTCCCCTTGCGTCCTAATTAAGACCTTAATGCTACATCCCAGGGGGATCTGGATAGCCCACTCCCACCAACCACATTCCCTCTGTAGCCATCAAAACTGTTATCATAATAGTCAGCTTTGCACAGGTGCAAACTGCTTACTTTGAGTCCACATTTTCTCTAAATCACCGCTTATCATTACGGCTTAACTCAACCAGAGTTAAGCATTTTCTCACTGGTGGAAAATGACTTGAATGTTGCATGAATGCTCAAGCGGGTTTCATTTGTTTACAGTCATTTTCTTACCAATGATAAATACATGAAAAAAATGCTGCTTGGAGCAGAACAATTGTTTTTCTCCTTCTGTGAGAGTAAACATTATGCTGCCAACGATATTTAATTTCCTAATGGCGCTCAGCTATCATCAAGACCTTCAACACGTTCACATGATGGTAATCTAGTATGTGCAGGTACAGTAATAAATCTGCATGCTTATTCCATTAACCCTACCCCTGCTTTGCCAAATATTGAGTTGGACTTGAGCCACATAAGTGTATAAGCTGCCCAAAGCAATTACAAAGACCCAGGATTGAAAGAGGTCTGTCATTAAGATGTGCTTTCAAATGCCAGCCTGTAAATTTTGGCTGAAAACCAATGCTGCCAAATGGGACAAGCTCAGTAAAAAAAGGGGGCCAAACCAGGGGCCATGGGGGATAATTAGACAGTTTTATCCCAGCTTGTTGATGTGAATGTGGCCAGCTTAGCCCTCTACACCCTGAGTCCATGGTAATGATCATGTCCAACAGGTGGCAGGCAAAGAGAAAGGGCCATGAAATGGATACCTCGCTTCCTGACCCCATATCCTTTTTTGTTTTGTTTTGTTTTGTGATCCTATCAGAGCTCCGCTCTGCTCCATTATGGTTGCATTCTGGATTCTTGATGTGGGTGAGTGTTGGATATTTGTCACCATCTCATCACATTCTAGCTAATCTCAGCCTCCCTTGGGATCCTTGTACTGAGGGCCAGCACTGCAAAGGCTAAAACAAAACACACCAGTGTGTTCGGCTCAAGTGGGTCTGAAAACTTGTCTCTATTGAATGCAGTCACAGTGTGATGGAAAAACGGTCTCGACTTGCTCCCGTTGTCTTCGAGGCAGGCTGGTCTTGTAATGTGCTTTGTAATTGGATGTGCATTACGACAACACTCAAGGGGGCAATGAAGAGACACCCATTTCTGGTTACTTTCCTCTCATTTCACAGCCCCATCCTGGAGATCTGCCCTTCAATGTACAATAGGTGTTTTGGAGTTTCAGCCCTGTACATTGAGTCATCTGTGACATCAGTGGCAGAGCTCAGTTCTGTACATACAAATCTCTTGCATCCTGTGCAAATGGGGAGGGCGTTTGAGGTATGCATGTGAAGAGCCATCAGAGACTGTCTGACTCCAAGCTCCTGATTCACCGACATATAATGGATCATTTGGGGCAAAAAGAACCAGAAATGCATGTATTGAAATTTACTACCTTCCCGAAAATGTGCAGAACAGATCCAGGCTGGGACACAAAGCTCATTTTCTCCAGTAAATGCTCTTTAGGTTGGATTGCCTGTTAGGAAGAGGCTTGTTGATTCTTTAGGTTTAGGTCTGGATACTTGATTGGTTGATCGTCTGACCAAGAAAGGAAAACAGTAAAACATACAACAAGCTCTAATCCTCCTGGCTTGGTTTGTGGTGCGTTGTGTCCATCTGATTGTGGAGACGATTTTCTAAATTTAGGTTCTTGATCCTCTATGGTCAGACTGCAACCCTAAATTTTGTTATAATTTTCACCTAAGTTGTTTTTGAAGCTCAACTTAACCTTAACCTAGATCTTTTTCTCATAAGAGACTTATAGCCTGACCATGGCTCTAAATAGAGTTTGAGAAAAAAGATTTATGAGTGCAAATTTTGAAAGATACAGACCTTAGCCATCTTTGTGGTTTGGCAAGGCAAAGTGAAAACTGGTCTAGGGTGTTTGGTTTGGTTGGGCTTGACCTTGATTTCACTCCCGATGTTGGTGGTGAGGATTTGGTATTTTGGTTTGAATTAGTAGTTGAATGTAAGATTTGAATATATCTGAACAACTTGGGGAAAAGAGCCGGAGTCAGATAAGTACAGAATAGTGGACAATAGGGGGCCCAGAATTGGAGTGAACCATCTCTGGCAACACGCACAAATTATAAGCCAGCTCTATATTTGTTCGATTGCCCACCACAGAAGGTCATCTTCCCCCCTTGAGACTCATTATCAGCCAGCAATTCTGCACAGTATTTTTACTGTCATGCTGCAGATATTTCAAAAACATCTCACCTCATCTCACATCACCTCATTCTGTCTCCAACACGTGAAGCGCAAGCTCTTCTTACCAGTGCCTGAGTTGGTTCACTGACCTCAGGTCAGTAACAGAACCATGTTGAAGCTTCATTTCATTGCACATTGAGCGTCCCTTCTAACATTTGTGTTTTGAAGCATTGAGCTTCAGTGATGCAAATAAGCACAAGGTTCGTGTTAAGTCTATTTCAAGGATAAAGGAAAGACATTTAATGAAGCAAACATCTCGTCTTTTGGACATTGAACATTTCAAACAGTCTCGTTTGACAATGGGGTGATTTTATTTAGCTATAAAAGAACTTGGTATTGCCAAGTATTGTTTGTGATGAACAATGCTTTAATTTATGTATTTTTTGTGAAATGATGTAAAAACGACTTTCTCAGTTTGTAGGGTGGGTAAGAATAATGGGCTCTATCAACATCAAGTGGCGCAGTTTTCATTGAGAATTTTTTCCCGAATGCTTTCACAGTAGTCCACCCTTTTTTTTCATCCACATATATATATATACATATATATACATATAAAAATATATAAAATATATAGATTTATATATACATCCATGCATCCATCCATTCATCGTCTACCACTTCTCCGAAGTTGGGTTGCGGGGGCAGCAGCTGGAGCAAGAGGCCCAGACTTCCCTCTCCCCAGCCACACGGTCCAGCTCCTCTGGGGGGATCGAGGGCTCTCCCAGGCCAGCCCAGAGACAGAGTCTCTCCAGAGTGTCGTGGGTCTTTCCCGTGGCCTCCTCCCAGATGGACATGCCTGGAATACCTCTCCTGGGAGGCATCCAGGAGGGATGAAGAGTTCAGCCACCCTGCGGAGAAAACTCATTTTGGCTGCTTGTATCCACAATCTCGTTCTCTCTGTCGCTACCCACAGCTCGTGACCATAGATGGGGGTAAGACTGGTCAATTGAGAGCTACACCTTCTGGCTCAGCTCCCTCTTCACCACGACAGATTGGTACAGAGTCCGCATTACTGCAGACGCTGCGTTGATCCGCATGTCGATCACTCGGTCACTCATGAACAAGACCCCAAGATACTTGAACTCCTCCACTTGGGGCAGGACCTCTTCCCAGACCTGGAGTGGGCACGACCTCGGATTTGGAGGTGCTGATCCTCATTGCTCCATTGAGAGCTGGAGATCATGGCCTGATGAAGACAACAGAACCACATCATCTGAAAAAAGGAGAAACTCGATCCTGTAGCCACCAAACAAAATCCCCTTGACACCCTGGCTGCGCCTAGAAACTCTGTCCATAAAATCTATGAACAGAATCAGGCCCAAAGGGCAGCACTGGCGGAGTCCAACTCTCACCGGAAATGAGTCCGACTTACAACCGGCAATGTGGACCAAGCTCTGACACTGGACATACTGGGGCCGAAGAGCCCATATAACAGGGTTTGGTACCACATATTCCCGGAGCATCCCCCACAGGATTGCCCGCGAGACACAGTCAAATGCCTTGTCCAGATCCACAAAACACATGTAGACTGGTTGGGCAAACTCCCATGCCCCCTCGAAGACCCTGCTGAGGGTATAGAGCTGGTCCACTGTTCCACAACCAGGACGAAAACCACACTGATCCTCCTGGATCAACAATCAACAGGTTCAACAATCCAGCGGACCCTCCTCTCCAGCATCACTGAATAGACCTTACCAGGAAGGCTGAGGAGTGTTAGCCCCCTGTATTTGGAGCACAGCCTCCGATCCCCCTTTTAAAAGGGGGATCACCACCCCGGTCTGTCACTCCGACAGCACTGTCTCCGACATCCATGCAATGTTGCAGAGGCGTGTCAGTCAGGACAGCCCTACAGCATCCAGGGCAGACCTTATCTTACCTGATTATTATGTGTGTATTTATCTTATCTTTCTTGTTTTTTTTTTCTTTTCCCTCTGATGTTGCTGCTGCAACACCCGAATTTCCCCTAAGGGGATCAATAATTATTATCTTATCTTATCTTATTTACCCCTGAGGCACTGCTACTGAAGAGTTTTTGACTGCTTCAGCAACTTCAGCCCCAGAAATAGGCAGGTCCTCTCCAGAGTCCCTCGGCTCTGCTTCCTCATTGGAAGTCGTTGCGGTGGGATTGAGGAGGCCTCTGAAGTATTCCTGCCACTGATCTACAATGTCTTGAGTTGAGCTCAGCAGCGCCCTGCTCCCAGTGTACACAGTGTTGACAGAGCACTGCTTTACCCTTCTGAATCGTCGGATGGTGGACCAGAATCTACTCAAAGCCCACTGGAAGTCATTCTCCATGGTCTCCCCAAACTCCTCCCATGCCCGGGTTTTTGCCTCAGCGAGCAGCGAAGCCGCATGCCGCTTGGCCTACTGGTCAGCTGCCTCTAGAGCCCCACAGGCCAGAAGGGCCTAATGGGACCCCTTCTTCAGTTTGACGGCATCCCTCACTGCTGGGGTCCACCAGCGGGCACCAACCGCCTTTTGGCCGCAGCTCCCATCTGCAGCCTCAACAATGGTGGTTGTAGCTCTGCTAGTCGGGAGCTGAAACTCCTTCTGACAGGGGTACTCTGCCAGACGTTCCCAGCAGACCCTCACTTTATGTTTCAGTCTGCCACGTCTGACCGGCATCCTCCCCCACTATGTGACCCAGCGTACCACCAGGTGGTGATCAGTTGACAGTTCAGCCCTTCTTCGCCTTAGTGTCCAGACCGTGCGGCCACAAGTCCAACGACAAGACCACAAGGTCGATCAAAGAACTGTTGTCTCAGGTGCGTGGTGCCAAGTGCACATATGGACACCTTTGTGCCTGAACATAGTGTTTGTTCTGGACAATCCGTAAAGAGCACAGAAGTCCAATAACAAACCACCGCATGGGTTCAGATCGGGGGGGCCATTCCTCCCAATCACACCCTTCCAAGTTGCACTGTCGTTGCCCATGTGAGCGTTGAAGTCTTCCAGTAGAACGAGGGAGTCCCCAGTAGGAGCACTCTCTAGCAGCCCCTCTAGGGACCCCAAGAAGGGTAGGTAAACTGAAATGCTGTTGGGGGAAAACAACAGCCACAAACAACAGTCAGAACCCGTATTCCCCACCTGAAGGCGGAGGGTGGCTACCCTCTCATCCACCGGGTTGAACTCCAACGTACAGGCGCTGAGTCGGGAGGCAATCGAAATGCCCACACCTCCAGAGTAAAAAAGAGTCCAGTCCCTCTCAAGAGGCCTGGTTAGGGACCCCACGCTGTGCGTCAAAGTGAGTCCGACTATACCTGTAGCTCATCGGAATCTCTCAGCCTCACGCACCAGCTCAGGCTCCTTCCCCGCCAGTAGGGTGACATTCCATATCCCAGCTTCTGCAGCCGAGTGTCAGACCGCCAAGGTCCCCCACTCCGGCCACCGCTCTGGCCACCACCCAGCTCACAATTGGCTCTGCCTGTGGGTGGTAGAGCCCAGGGGAAGTGGGGCCAAGTCATCCCTTTGAGCTGTGCCCAGCCGAGCCCAAAGGGTACAGGCCCGGCCACCAGGCGCTCGTTAAAGAGCCCCACCCCGGGCCTTGCTACAGGAGAGGGCCCCAGTGCCTGGTCCTCAACCTGAGACCTATTTGCCTTGGGTGACCCTTCCAGGGGCATAAAGTTATAGATAGATAGATAGATAGATAGATAGATAGATAGATAGATAGATAGATAGATAGATAGATAGATAGATAGATAGATAGATAGATGGAATACCTTGTATTCTCCATATCATTCTCACATGAAAACCTCAGCTTTAATATACTGCATTGTACAGTAGGTGTCAGCTGTGTGTTCCTGTTTGTTGACTGTTATACAAACAGGTGATTTTCAGCTTGTTGACCAGTCAATGAGCTCCTCCCTCTTTTGTTGGATCCATGTCTGCCAGACAGGCATGTCATAGTTGGTGTAGATCTGCAGAGCGACCTCTTACACTGTAATTAAGTTTGCTAATGACTTGAAGTATCATGTCCTTCATCTCAAAAGCAGGTCTGCAGAGAGAGCAGTAATGTCAATATGTGCACTAAATTAGTCTGAATTCTTTGTTGATTGCCATCATCAATAAGAAAAGGGCCTGTTAACTGAAATCTGTGTTGGTCAGTCAACTTCCTTGTCCTTAAAAAAAAACAGCACCACTCCCATTTGTGTGTCTGCTGAAAGGAAAGGTCCTTGCGTAGGGACGCTATTATTATTACCATTATTATACTCCCAAAGCCAAGATGGAATTGTTGTTTTCTCCACTCGCAGAGAGAGAATCACTGTGCCTTTGCCCAAATGGAGGTTAACAAAGACAGGAAGATTAAATAATACATTCATCACATACTGTGAGGCCGGGGGCCAAGTTCATGTCAAATCCATAACAAGCAAAGTATCCTCAGCCCAGCTCATTTCCCCACACGCACGTCACACTCTGCTGGAAATCTACGTAGAGGATGTATTGATCTTACTGGTGCTTCCTTTCTCACAAATTTACAAACAGAGCCGCCATATCACAGGCAGCATCACAAAACAGCCTCCCACACCCCCCAGCCCCATAAAATGAAATAATAAACTCAAAGCCTGCCAAAATAATCCAAGTACTTTTGTGTGTGCACATGATTCTGTGTGTATGTGTTTGTGTGTGTGTTTGTGTGTGCAGCTTGTAATAATGTGCTGTTATTTGCTTCCTCCAACCTCAATAGATGAAAATGGATTGTTGTTGTATATGTGCGCTACGTGTGTGACATTTGTTGGAAAAGAAAAAGGATCCGATGACTTCCTTTGATACCATTCCTTTGCTTTCTTGCTACTGCTTTGCATGTGGGCCTGCAGCGGAGAATGGCGGTTGATGTTAGGCTTAACAACATGAACAGTAGCTTTTGTTTTGTTTTGCTTCATACACTATTTTCTTTTATTTCAGTAATCATTTGTCTTGCTTAAATCTAAAGTATTCAGTGGCGTAGTGGACTGTCACAACATGAGTGTGTCGAACTGTAGTAAGCCATTAAATTAATTTACCCCGCAGTTTAAGGGAGTAAGAATACTAATTTGGCCACCACCCACACACTCTTTCACTGCCACTGTAAAACAAGTAAAGATGCGGACAAACTTAACACTGCTGTTGGTCTGGAAGGTATGAAGAACCTTCAGGAGCACACAGGAGTAATTAATACTGGAGTCCAAATACATTATGATAAGTAACATCCATCCATCATTTGCTGCTTATCCTGTACTCAGGGTCACAGGGAATGCTCAAGCCTATCCCAGCTGTCATCGGGCTAGAGGGGGGATACACCCCGGACTGGTCGCCAGTCAATCACAGGGCCACATATACAACAAACAACCATTCGGGGCAATTTTCCCAATTTACCTGCAGCATGTTTTTGGACTGTGGGGTGAATTTGGAGAACCCAGAGGAAACCCACACAGACACAGGGAGAGCATGCAGACTCCACACAGAAAGCTCCGTACCAGGATTCTTCGTGCTATGAAGCCAAAGCCCTAACCACTGCGGCACCATGCCGCCCCATGATAAGCAACAGTTCACCTTTAATCTCTAAAAATGTTTGAGGATTCTACCTAATACTGTCTTCTTTGGTGGTATGCCTTTGCTTTAAATTCACTAAATATATGAAGTGTGATTTCCAACCATTGCTGAAGTCACCAAACGTTAAAAACCTGATAACAGAAAAATAATGCATCCATGTGTGGCATGCTCACAAACTGTCATTTGATTGGCCGCTTTCTTGAAAGATTTTTTTTTCTTAAAAAACATTCAGATCTGTCAATGACAAAGGCGTTTTCTGGCTGGAGATTGCGTGTCCAGCTAAGCACAGTGGTTTAGGAAAAGTCCAATGTATTTAATGCAATAAAAAAATCCACTTGTTTTACAGCTGGTGTTCTTGAATAAAATGAATAATGGACAAGAAATGGATTGTGCTCCTTGCTGAATTAAACACAGATGTGCTATTCTTATGCAATATACAGTATATACACATAGTCATACTGTTTCAGTCTGAGCTGTAGTAGCCTGACAAACAGACGTTGCTGCTCAGCAGATTGTTTGCATTTTGGCCACAGATGACACACACTGGGAATGAGTGCAGGTTTTCTGCAGTCCAAGTGACCATCAGAGCTGCACAACGTGATGACAGACTGCTCTAATTCCGTCCCAGAGGTTACCATGTTGAATGTTTCTTTGAGTCAATTTTAAATTTGACTCTTGCTGTTCCAATGAGAGATGGTAACATCTAATATTCATTTTATTTGTATTTGTGACAGCAGCCTGAAAACATGTTGTCAATCGATCGTCTCTATCTGTTGTCTGAGTGACTTTAAGATATTTTCCAGTTACAGAACTTTTGCCTCTATTACATGGTCCAGGGCTTGGCATTTTTCTTTATCATTTTCAATGTAGGTTCCCTTTCTTGCCACTTAAACTCTTCTTGGCTTTACATTTGAGTGCTCCTCCGTTTTATGATTTTCCACGTGCCACTTTCAGCCGGGCAGCACATGGCTCCCCCTGTTGGTGGATGTGGAAGTTCCTGAGACTGTGGGAGCGTCAGAATGATTCTTGCAAAAGATCAGCCGTCAGATGTCATCCATTTGACAGTTCTTTGTGCACAATTCTAAACGATTCAGGCAGAGGCATGTTCATCTATGTTTATCCCAAAGGTCATGGTGATGAGATTAATCATTAAGAGCTCTAATAAACATTTCATGCATTTCAACAGGCCGCTGTCCTCTGATGAAATTCTGCTTCAATTTCATAACTGTTCAGCTGTGTGCAAAGAGCATATTACTTAATTATAAAAAAACAAAGACATGGAACAAGGGAGCAGAGGTCCTCGACTCCTTATGAATTGGGCTTTCATTTTTTTCCCCTGCACCCTTGTCTTTGAAAATGTTATATAAAATAATTGCCTTTTCATCAACAAATGTCAAGCCTACAAATTATAAGACATTGGTTGCATGTCCGTTTTGTGACAGTAAAGTTAAGGTTAATGTTATTACTGGACAGCTCAATGTCAGCGCTGCCTTTTTCTTCTACATGAGTTAATAGGAGATAAGTTAGAATTCCACACCCAGAAACGAAACCTTGGCTTATAATACCGTTAGTTAATCGATTTAACAGCTTCAGACTGCAACTTTAATTAATCAATACTACGTAGGTGGTTCAGAATGCACGCATTTTTGAAATTTTATATTTTGTCATACTTCACCATGTCATTGCTCATCAGAAAGAAGGTGCACAGTCCAATGTATTCATATTTTTTTTTTTTATAAATGATAGTTCATATGGAGTACATTCAGCTTTAGGTCCAATGGAGGGAGAAAAAGCAATTTAAAGGTTGAGTGAGAGTGCATATCACAGAGATGTTTTTACCACTCTTTGCAGCACCTTCTACACCTGACAGAAGATCTGGCATCCTGTTGTACTTTCCTCTCATGTTGGGATTTCAGCTCTCCGCATCCTTCATCATCGTCCAGCCTGAGAATGTCCAGAACCTGTCAGGAGGTGAGAATCTCTAGCATTATTTTCATTTCAAAAAAATGCTTTGACATGTCAACAATATATTTCATGCAGCCACAGGTTTGGGTCTAGTCCAAGCTCCCCATACATTTCTGATTTCTGACCTTTTTCTAAATGCATGAGTGGCAAATGTTGCACTACAGACCACTGCTTTACAGAGGGTCACAGCATCAGTGTGTGGCCTCAGACTGGTAAAGTCGGAGGACACAATGGGCTGCTGCCAGACAGAAATGATAACTAGCAGAGAATCATTTCATGGGTTCAGCCACTGGTTGCAGCACACCTGTTTAAAATGAATTAATTGTGACTGTCAGATCTTTGAGTCTAATTCTTCTTGTCCTTCTGTTATGCTTTCATATTGAAATGATTTTGAACAGACACGGTTCTTTTGTAAATACATATATATGTATGTGTATCTATACATATACATACATATGTACATATGCATATGAGGTGGCATGTGGCCCTGAGACTGAATGGCAACCTGTCCAGGGTGAAGCCCGCCTCTTGGTCAGCTGGAAAAGGCTCCAGTACCTTTGCGGTCCTGAGTGCAGAATAAGTGGTATGGATAATAAATGAATGAAATCTATTATATATATTACTGCTGTCACTCTTCTCAGTGCATGGGCATGTTACATTTTTCGATTGCTTAGCCAAAGCTTGCAAATGTGATTTTAAGGTAAAAGTCACACTTAGTGAGTTCCAGAATCCCACTGCTTAAAGGTGCTGGCAGAAATTGCTGGAAATATGGGGTTTGTGCTTATTGAACTTCGCAATGAAAAGTGTGTCATTTACTATGTTTATCTGAATTCTGTCCGGGTCTAAAGGGTGGAGTGTATTGTTGGCTGACAGTAAGTGGCAAAACAAGGCTTTGTCGTAATCAGCACAGTGATGCAGATTTTGCCTCTGCAGCAAT
Source organism: Fistularia tabacaria (assembly GCA_901007705.1). NCBI lineage: Eukaryota > Metazoa > Chordata > Actinopteri > Syngnathiformes > Fistulariidae > Fistularia > Fistularia tabacaria. Next base: position 213,100 of record CAAKHD010004480.1, read on the forward strand.
TCAATCCATATCTCAAAGCTGAATCCAGCCAAATATTTGTAAACGTTTGCTTACCAGAAGTAAGACATAATATCTGGGGAGGAACCACTCTCAAATCTTGGCCTTTCAATGAACTCATCAGACCTCTCCAGGGAGTTCCCGAAAACTGGGGAGTGTTGAGTGGTAAAAAGGACTTTGAAAGGCAAATTGGAAGAATTAAGAAAGAAAGAAATCAATCTAGGCATTACATTATGTTGATTGAACCATTTCAGAGGGAGTAATAGGTGATTTCATCATTGGAGACAAAAATTATATTTTTAAAACATAGATATAGACTGGGCCTTAAACAACCTGCTAGGTATACCATCTGTAATACCTGAGTACATGAAAGAGCACAATATTCAGAAGTTTATTCACATTTGTAAATATTTATATCCTCTTAACTGGATCATTAATTCCAACATTCCAGCTAATACAAAGTACTTTGGCCCATCTAAACTTTACCATGACCATGACTGGATATCTGAGTCATTTTTTGTGTTTCAAACTGACCAGCTGTCAAGATTATACTGAACACTGATACCTCCTAGGGGGGATGTTTGAAATAGTTGTCAAAGGAAAATGGAAAATAAGAAAACAGCAAACAACACATTTGAAAATATGGAAAGGGGCCGTAGTTCTTTTTTTGATTGTTATGTTTGTCAGCAGTAGTTTTGTGAGTAGTATAGAGAATACAGTATGCAATGCAGCCACAGGGCGGCACAGGCTAGTGTCTCCCTGAGCTGGTCCCAAGCCCGTATAAGTGCAGAGGGTTGCCTCAAGAAGGGCGTCCAGCGTAATGTGCCAAAACCAAATATGCAAATCGAACATAAGAAGCTCATACTGGATTGGTCGCGACCCAGGATTAACGACAACTGCCATTGGTGTCGATAATCTTCAGGGTACAAGTGGAAATTGGGCTGCTGTGAGTCGAAGAAGGAGAGGAGAAATGCGTGTTTGGAAGCAGAGAGAGAAGAGGAAAGGCAAGAGTATGGGAGTAAGAGTGGGGACTTTGAATATTGGGACGATGACAGGAAAGGCAGAGTGTTGGTTGACATGAATCAAAGAAGGAAGGTGGTCATACTGTGTGTCCAGGAGACCAGGAGGAGAGGTAGTAAGGACATAAGCTTGGCAAGCAGGTTTACTATCATGGTACTGACAGGAAGAGAAAAGGAATAGGAGTTATCTTGAGGATGGAGTTTGTTAGGAATGTTCTGGATGTGAAAAGAATGTCAGATAGACTTATGAGTATGAAACTGGAAATTGAAGGTGTGACGCCCAATGTTGTTAGTGACTATGCTCCACAGGTGGGATGTGAGTTAGAGGAGAAGTTTTGGAATGAGTTAGAGGTGATGCAGAATATCCCCAGAGATGAGAGAGTGGTAATTGGTGCAGACTTCAATGGGCATGTTGGCGCAGGTGATGACGAAGTGATCGGCAGGTTTGGTATCCAGGATATGAACGCAAAGGGACAAATGGTCTAGACTTTGCTAAAAGGATGGAAATGGCTGTAGGGATGACCTTTTTCCAGAAAAGGCAGGAACATAGGGTAACTTATAAGAGTGGATGCAAGTAGACTACTTCTTGTATAGACGAGGTAATCTGAAAGAGATAAGTGACTGCAAAGCACTGGTAGGCGAGAGTGTAGCCAGACAGCATAGGATGGTGGTCTGTAGGAGGACTCTGATGACGAGGAAGATCAAGAGGACAAAGGCAGAGCGGAGGAAAAAGTGGTGGAAGCTGAAAAGGGAGGAGTGTTGTATGGTTTTCAGGGAGGAGTTGAGAAAGGCTCTGGGGGTCAGGGAGAGCTTCCAGATGACTGAACAACAACAGCTAATGTGATCAGGGAAAAAAAGGTAGGAAAGCACTTGGTGTGTCATCCAGAAGGAAAGTAGATAAGGAGACTTGGTAGTGGAAGGAGGAAGTACAGGAGTATATACAGAGAAAGCAGTTAGCAAAGAAGAAGTGGGACACTGAGGGGACTGAAGAGAATAGACAGACAGGAGTACAGGAAGATACAGCGTAAGGTAAAGATAGAGGTAGCAAAGGCAAAAAAAGAGCGCGTACGATGACTTGTATGCTCGGTTGGACAGAATGATTTGTACAGGTTGCAAAACAGAGAGATAGAGATGGAAAAGATGCACAGCAGGTTCGGATGATTAAAGATAGAGAGGGAAATGTATTGACAGACCATGGTAGAGTGATGGGAAGATTGAAAGAGTACTTTGAGGAGCTGATGATTGAGGAAAATGAAAGAGAGGGAAGGGTAGAGGAGGTGACTATTGTAGACCACAAAGTAGATGAGATTAGTAAAAGCGAAGTGAGGAAAGCATTGAAGAGGATGAAGAGTGGAAAGGCAGTTGGTCCTGATAATGTACCTGTGGAGGTATGGAAGTGTCTTGGAGAGGCAGCGGTAGTTTCTGGATGGATTATTCAACAGGATCTTCAAGAGTGAGAAGATGCCTGAGGAATGGAGAAGTGTGATGGTGCCCATTTTCAAGAATAAGGGGGATATGCAGAATTGCGGTAACTATAGAGGGATACACTTGATGAGCCATACAATGAAGTTATGGGATAGAGTCGTAGAAAGTAGACTGAGAGCAGAAGTCAGCATTTGTGAGGAACAGAAGGGCTTCATGCCTAGAAAGAGTACTACAGATGCTGCATTTGCTTTGAGAATGCTAATAGACAAATACAGAGAAGGTAAGAGGGAGCTGCATTGCGCTTTTGTAGACCTAGAAAAAGCATACAGTGGAGTGCCGAGAGAGGAACTCTGGTATTGTATGAGGAAGTCTGGAGTGGCAGAGATATGTTAGACTGGTGCAGGACATGTATGCTGGCTGTGAGACAGTGGTGAGGTGCGCTGTAGGTGTAACAGAGAAGTCCAAGGTGGAGGTGAGACTTCATCAGGGATCAGCTCTGAGCCCCTTCTTGTTTGAGAGCAGGGAACAGGCTGAGGAAAATCTTGGGAGGTGGGGGTATGCTCTGGAAATCAGAGGAATGAAGGTTAATCTTCAATTAAGCAAATATATGAGGCACTATGCATGAGAAGACTATCAGCCAGAATGAAAGGAAAGGTGTACAAGACAGTGGTGAGACCAGCAATGTTGTATGGTCTAGAAACAGTGACAATGACGAAAAGACGGGAGGCAGAGCTGGAGGTCGCAGAGATGAAGATGTTGAGGTTCTCTTTGGGGGTGACGTGGATGGATAGGATCAGGAATTAGTCCATCAGAGGGACAGCACATGTTAGATGTTTTGGAGAGAGGGTCAGAGAAGCCAGACTAAGATGGTTCGGTCATGTACGGAGGAGGGATAGTGACTATATTGGAGAAATTGGAGCTGCCAGGCAGGAGGTCTAGAGGAAGACCAAAGAGAAGATTTATGGACATAGTGAGAGAGGATGTGAAGTTAGTTGGTGTGAGAGGAAAATACAGAGAATAGGGTTAGATGGAGAAGGTTGAGGGGAAAAGCCGAAAGGAAAAGGAGAAGATAGAGAATACAGTATGCAGTTGCTGTATTATCAGTCAATATAGTAAAGAGGGGGTTTGTTGTTTTTGTGTTCACCTCTGTAAATGTTAATATTACTTTTGCAACATTAGCAGCTATAATACATTTTTGAACAAGGTAGACACAATCGATGTATGCTTTTTTTGTTGTTGTTTTTTTGGAACTTTATTTACTTTTGCCATTCTCTGCTGTGTCTGTGTTTCTCATGCAATAAATGTTCGAACTGCTTGAACCCAAAAAACAAATATGTATTTTTTATTCGATCTTTCACTCAATTTTTTATTTTAGCTAATTGCTGTGAGACCAGTCAAATATGCTCTTTAAATATGTTTATGGCCCAGCTGACTGATTACCATATCATTTTCTTGTATTGTCAACACCAACTGCAGGTTGTGACAGTACAAACCAGGCAGAAGCTGTAGAATAGTAACACTGATGCTGTTGTTCAACAGTAAAGCCAGAGCGGTGTGGTTTACTGTAATTTTAGAGCAACGAGGCTCTGGCTTGAACCATGCCAAACAACACATCATAGCTATTCTAAATCACTTCAAACCACAGCCTCAAGTGACTTGTTTCTTAAATGAAAACGGAGCACTGAGTTATTTGCTGCCCTAATGAGCTCAAATAAAATCGCAGGACCCATATAGCATGATGACCACCATCACCTCTACCACAACATCTATTTCTCTTTAGTGCTCTGCATCTGCTGCTGCAGAATCCCATCGGCTATCCAGTTACGGGCTGCCTGGCCAAGGCCTTGCATTAGTGGCGTAGGAGAGCTGTGAACAGGGAGTATCAGATACTATAATATGGAAATTCCTCCGTAATGCAGAGGCTGTTGGATTGTGCGATTACTTAATTCATTTAGCTGTGTAAATGTAGCCTGTTTGCCAAAGAGCATAGAGGATGGAGTGGCTGCTGTGTCTGTTTGGTGTGTGTGGGAGAATGAGTGTCCTGGGAAGGGATGGCAACACTGAGTGCATGTTTGTGAGCCCATAATGGCTTGCATGTGTGTAGACAGGAGAATAAACGGTGCCTCAATATCAACAGGTCAGGTTGAAAGCTCAAGTTTCATGTGTCAGGGGAACAAATCATTAAGAAAGAACGCCAAGCCCACCAAGCCCACTCGACAGGGCTCTGCCTTAGCCTGCAATGCCCACATGACCTATCCCGGTTGTTGATTTGTGACTCCTGACATGTTAATTCATTAGAAAACACAAGTCAGGACCCAGAAGTTAAGTCAGTCCATTAACACAATGTAGTGGAAATACTTTCCAGTTCAGTGCCCCCCTGCCACCCAGTGTGATGAAGAATAAAGTCCCAGTATTTCGGAAGTGGTCAAATGTCTCCAGGAAGTTCTCAGTCAAATTTAAATTGACAGAAAAAAAGTTGTCCTGACTTTGCATTTTGATCACTGGGATGTCACAGCACCCGTTCGTCTCGATAACACTGGGTGTCTACAGGATTGGAAAGGAAGGTTTCTGCCGAACAATACAGCAGTCTAATTAGAAATCCTGAGTAGACAATAACCAGTTTTCACAAATAATTTAACTTTTTCTGACAAAGGTATTCAGGTAAGTGCACAATGGATCCCTTCTCATGAGAAAAAATTCATTGTTTGCAAAAGATATTTTCTTATCAGCAAAGACATGTTGAACAGACAAGAAAACGAATATTTATATTATTTTGTGCTCAAGAAAACAAGGGGTTGCACACTGATGATAACAGATCTTTCCTTTGTTTTGTAATTTCGCTGTTATTAGACTCAAACTGAGTAGTTATGTTAACACCCCCTCCACTCGATCTCTGTCTAGATTTTCACAAGAATATAAAGTCAGAGATGAATTTTTATCAGCTGTGGTATTCTCTGAATCCATCACTGTCCCAAAGGCTTTTCTGAAAAAAAAGGATTCCATTGTCCTCTAATCCATTATGTCAGGCTGCAATGTCAGCTGAGCTGTAAATGACTAAAAACACAGCTGCTGGGGAATGGAAAACGGGGATATAAAGTGGACCCGAGCAAAATGGAAAAAGGTGGAGTTTGAAAGCTGTTAAAACTATCTGACAGATTTGATACGCTCTGCAATGTGGAACAGAATTATTAATTTGGGAAATGGGTCTGTTAAATCTATCATTGCATTATTCTTACAGCAGTCCAAAGGCCGTTTGCAGCCTCCAGTTCAGCGGCCAGTGATCTGTTGTTTTAACAGTTAAAAACTAGTTTATCTTCCATTTTAAGACAAGGAAGTGTTACCATTCCTCACCGTTTGTATTCAGTCGGAAACTTGGCAGTGCCACTCCATTGACTATCATGGTTCAAAGTGATGTGTGCTGAGTGGAATTACAGCATATCACTTCTTTACAACATCGTTTTGACATCATTTCAACATTGACGCAGGATTACAACTTCACAGCGACAAGAGAAGCCATTTTCTTTAATAGGAGAACACGTCAACTTTTATAAACCCGTTTTAGATAAAATAGGCTCTTTATTTAGAGTCCCTTTCTTACCAAAACACCAGGACCGATGTCAAAAATTCCGAAATTTTTGACTTTAAAATAGAACATTTTGCAATGGACAAGAGTGGACTTTTCCTTTTGTTCTTAACTATCCAATTAATTGTATTTATATCTATTTGGTCATTTGCCGTTTTGCGAAACATAAGCATTTACATATACATATTGCATAAGACTAGAAAGACTGAGCTGTGGGGAGACCATAATACATTTAGCGGATGCCTTGAAAGGAAAATACAATTTAGCATTACTAATAACTGAAATAATCTTGTATAAAAAAAAAAGATGGCACCAAGTCATCATGATTAAAACACCATAACTTTTCTTTTTCACTTCAAGGGTAGTTAATCATCTTGAAACCAGTGAATCAAAGTCCAGTTCTTCTATTTAATCAAAATATAAAAAGAGCATAATTCTAACAGAAGCCTGTTAAACAACATCAATGCTGCATATGCCGGCTGGGCCTAACCACATCAGAGATCTCAGAGAGTTTGTCCCCAGTCGAGGCTCTTAGTGCACGCTGCCTGAGTGTTGCACTGAAATTGTGGGGTCTCACTGTGATGCCAGCTCGAACAGCAGAGGGCACAGGAGACCTGGAGGTCCCAGTTTTACTGCGTAGCCATGGATCAGTTGCAACTGGACTGTGTCACTCTCAGATTTATATTCTTCTCTATTAAACATACTTTACAAGGCCACCGAGGATCTGGGAGATGTAGAGAAAAGGGGAGAGTGGGAAACATATCAGAAGAGGCATGAAATGAAAGGATAATGCAAGGGAAACACTTGGAAAACAGCATATTTTTATGAGTGTGAGGGAAGCAGGGAAAGTGTGTGTTAATGCTTGTTCACGCTCATGGTGAGTCTGAGCCATCTTTTTTTCAGCAAACAGTAGGGAAGAAAGTCGTGAAATGAAAATTAATGAAAGGAAAGAACACAGAAAGACTTGTTTGAATTCTATTTTGCTGCAAACCAAAAAATAACTTTCAAGGCTGAAACTGCAGAGTAGGTTTAGGTAAACGCTGAAAACAAAGACATTGAGATATCATATCACCCTTGAATGTACAATATGTTGAACTTATGCAATAAAACAATTTGTTTCTCACATTATCTCAGGTTTTAATGTTATTAAGATCCACTTCATTGTGTGTGTGTGTGTGTGTGTGTGTGTGTGTGTGTGTGTGTGTGTGTGTGTGTGTGTGTGTGAGTGTGTGAGTGTGCAAAAAAGTATGTTCTTTAATCTCTGTATAAATACTTTTCATAGATGTGAGGGGATATAAGTGACTGTTTTCTAGCTGTTCCTGTTGTTGTTTCTTTTCCTGCCCGGTGGAAAACGTTTCAACAGCACTTTGCATTTCAGATTCACCTGAATGCTTTGAACTGCTGTTCCTGGAATACTGGTGCACTCTTGTGGTCCCAAATCAGCATTAAAATGATGCCTTGAAAACGTATCAAACCATTGTTGGTCTTACTGTTTTGACTGTTGGTAACAGCACTGGACTTCTAAATACATTCGACAAACAAAACTAGGTAAAATGGCTGTAGAACATATTACATGTTAGCAAGCAAGCAATTATAATTTTAACTAATTTTATTTGAACATGAATGATTTCTGCTTGAATTGCACCCAAAAAGTACTTACTAAAATGTATGATTACATCATACAATAAAGTGAAAGGGCTCTCATCCCCACCTGCCTCACATCAATATATAATTCATATTTAAATCCAAAAGATAAAGTAACTGGCATGTGTATATACATATGTTTTTTGGTTGTTTTTTTTCATAAAAGTGAATGCCGTCAATGATTAATATTCATAATAAAATCGTTTTAATGAATATGATTCAGGCCTAAAGCTATTGCCTGTGACCTGCAGAGAGGATTAATGATCAATAAATCAATCCAAGGGGAGTCACACAGACTCAAACTGCTGCATGTAAGCTATAGTGATGGCTGATTATTCAACAGCTTTGATCTGATATGCAGCCAAAACATTTTTGAGAGACCAGCCTAGTAATAAATCAATTTCATAATATTTCTAGTCAGACGGTTATTTGAATAAAGAGTTAGAGAACTGTACTCTATCAATGCATGTCATCTTTTTACTTTTCTTTTTAAATGGAATGAAAATTATATGTTTTCAATAATTCCAACCCCTCTTGCTTACACAAGTTGGACTTCATGAACTCGCTGCTAATTGTTATCATTTTTTCTGTTTTGGGATTTTGACTTCTTTTAATTATTTTGTCAGTTGAATTATTCAACTTTATGCTTATAAACTTTTCCAGGTACTGTCATATTAGTTGTTCAGTCTTTTTGGTTTAGATTGAATTCATTCATTCATTATCTACCACTTATCCAACACTGGCCATCACAGGATGGCTCTGACTTTTCCACTGAAGAAACAGGACACAACTCTGACTGAAAGAGGACTTTGAATATTTATGATTTGGGGTTCATGCCAGATTCGCCGCATTTATCTCTGATCTGAGAATAGTTTATCAGATTAATCACAACAAAAATATTAACATTGGCAAATTGACTACAACTTATGGTATCAACATTGAGGTTGATGCTTAAATCCTGCATTACTGTTCTCATAATAGAAAAAGAAAATCTGTCACATGAGGGCAAGAAACCTTTCCAGACTTGAAATTAATGAAAAAAAACAAGTGCATACCTCTGCTTTTTCCGCAGAGTATTGTAAATTCTGTGTGACCTCAATCTGTGGATGGCTTTTGAACATATCCTGTTATATATATATCTGAGTCTGAGTAGCTGTACATGGCCCTGGGTGACTTCTCAGAGCCACCGGCCAATCAGGAGCAGCCCGTGAACAAGGCAATGACGATGTAAACTACGTTGAATTAAGAATCGCTCAATGCATGTATTATTAATGTATGTCTGGAGGTTCTCAGTCATCCAGATCATGGTTAATTCTTGTCAAAATCTTTTTCCCAGAGCAACTGGTCTCGATTTTTTTTCCCTTGAAAGTCCAGTAACCACAAGCAAAAATGACTATAGATGAATGAGAGATCAGTGATGTTTTTATGTCAGATATTCAGGGGGAAAAAAGTAACAATTTATTTCCAGGGCAGAACCATTTTGTGAAAAAACAAAAAAACAATTAAGTAAATGAAAAACAGCTACCTTCAAACTTTTCAGTTTGTATATGTAAAGTCTTTCAGTTAGCTCATCACATTGTGCTGGTTTCGTCTCGACTCATTTAAGAAACATCAAAGAAGTGTGTATACATAACAAGGCCTTCAGCATGCACAGACTAATAATGTATTGAAAGCCAATTCAGCATATACCAATAACCATCAATAAACATTGAAAAGAATTACAAGTGATCATGATAATAAAGTTAGCAAGACAATATTTGACCACCTTGACTGAATTATAGTAGATTTTGTTTTATTGCAAATAAATAAGAGAACCCGAGTCAACAAGCCCGTGCCAGTGATTAAACATTTACAAACCTGGGAAATAGCACTTATCCATTTGTTATATGTATATTCTGTATACATGGTAGGTATTTCATTTTTAAGCTTATCAAATTTCTATTGCACATTTCTTTTTTTAATATGTAGAGTGGCTCTTTAAATATTGCACGTTTTTTTTTTGTTTTATTTTTCAAATTCATACTATGCTCCTTATGCTCTGCCTCTTCTACTATATATCTTGCTGCTGCTGCCCTTATAATTTCCTAGTTTTCGATGAATAAAGAACATTCTATTGCATTCTATTCTACTGTTAGAATCCCTGTTGAATGCAGTTCTTGTATTTTGCACAAGAGGGCAATGTGTTCCTTTCTTGCCTCCCTGCCTGGTGAGCATTCTGTCTCATACCTGGTTTCCCTCTCTTTGCAGGATCATGACGGTATGTGAATTGGCAATACATCTGTTTTGCATACATGCTCTTGTAAGGACATAGAACTGTGGTTTGAAACTTCACCTACATGAGTGCATGGTATATTAAGCTAACAGCATCTCACCCTGTCTTTTACAGCACATCTTTTATCATTTTGTCGCTGTTGTCCCACACAGAAAACAAAAAAAATTAAGGTTATTTGTTCATAAACTGCCTGTTTGAAATTTCACAAAGGCCCTGTCTGTCATCAATGCCCCATTATGCACATTCACCTGGCTCGTGGGCCTGAGGTCTGTCCCATGTGAGACTGCTGTCTGTCGTGTCAAAAGATAGACGCTCATTTATAGCAACAGCATGGGTCAAACAGTCCAAGATGAAGGGTGACTCAAAAGTCAAACAGAGGAGTAAAAAGTTCAGCAGCCTGTTTTGCAAATCCAAAGAGGCAGGCATATGGCTGTCATGTCCTCCCACCCCAAGTCTCCTGAGAAATGGTGTTTGTCAGAGTAATAAAGCTGTCCCATAACTTCATAACCTCTGCAATTTTCATGATCCAGCCCCTGGCCTGAATGCAAAGTTTGTGCCTCTCAGGACAGCTTGATAAGTGTTAGACCGGGTCTGTTCCCAGGTTCAACCAAAACAAGTACGTTGTCTACCTTGATGGCCCTGGGACGAGCTAGTCCAGACTCCCAACAGATCACGCTGGCTTGTTAAAACACACTCCTCATTGGTCCAGCCCAGGTGCTCGGAAGAGCACACGTCTGAACTCCAGTCA
>CAAKHD010004480.1:237972-248913 GCA_901007705.1 Fistularia tabacaria
CCCCCCTTTTTTCCTTTCAAAAAAAGTAATCGAAAACTTGTTTCCCCAGGCCTTTTGGATGTGGTTTTAAGGTTTTTTTGGGGGGGGGGGGGGGGTACTGCAAAAGAAACGTTGCTTTTGTTGATTTGGCAGCGGTTGTTTTAGCCCTGTTCATCAATTATCTATTTATTGTCATGCTAACAGTTACAGAGGGCTTAGACCAGGACATGTGCACATGTGAGCAGTACAGAAATTAGGGACGAAAGCACTATCAAGTCAGCATGGCAAAACAAGGGACAGAAAAAGGAAAAAAAAAAACGGTTGTAAACGTTACTACTCCTTTTTCTTTTGGTCTGGATTTTGTGTTAAAACTTCGGTTGAGGGATTCCATTTTTGGGGGGCAGGGGGGGTTAAAATCATCTGACAGCCCTTGATTACTGTTTACAAATTGATGAAATCAACAATGAAAGATCTTCAGTTGTAATGGTTTTTAAAATGTTCTGGGGATTTTTGGTGGTGCATGGTTCTTCTAAAAAAGAAGAGATTTTTAGTGCTCAGCGGTAAACAAATGGCTGAAAAGGTGCGTGTATTTCACATCAAAACACATGCACCCTACCTGGATACTAAAATTTTCCCTTTTTGTCTATTGGTGTCATAATTCACAGTAAATATATTATCAAGAACACAGTTAAAACATATAACACCTGACATGAGTTGAGTAGATTCAGATGCAAGAGGGTGTCACTAAACTTTGCGCACATGCATAAAATCTTGACCAATTTAGTACCGCATTGGATTTACTGTTGGAGGCGGTTGTCCTTAAAATGCCACCACACAGCTAGTTACATAATGAGCATTTTTACCTCAAGGCTTTCTTAAGCATCTTCAAATTCAAACTCTGCATAAGAATCAGGAACTCTGGCAGAAACCGCCAACGATGGTTGTCGTTTGCCATTCGTACACGGAGACCAAGAAAGCGGGTCACTTGAGTCCAGTAGTTGATACAACCTCAGACTGGTTTAAATTTCATCTGCACATAATGTACCATGTGCAGGCTCAGTGGTTACACATGAATTAAGGCATTGATAGAGGCACTAGAACAGCACGTGACAGCAGTGCTTGCATACGCAAGGCAGAAGTGCTCACTTAACTGTAGCTTAGTGTCAATGGGGAGATGCAAAAGATCAAGCTCAACCTTAGGTATGAACTACATTGGTGTGAAGTCTGTACCTCAACTCTGCTACCGTATAGGTCCAAACAAGAGGCGTTAACAAAACAAATATAGCTACACAGGGACTGGATACAGATTAAAACGGAGATGGCTCATTGACAAATGGGGGCAAAAATAAGAACAGAAGAGAAAACAAAAGCAGGCAGTGAAATTCTTCTGTTACATTAAATATCATCACTATTAGCCCTGTTTTATTCACTGACTATTTCAATGTCTTCCACTACTGGCACCAGACATGCAAAAATAATATCTTATGGCTGTTTGGTAGTATGTAAATATATATACATATAAATATATATGTCTGTCTGTGTGTGTGTGTGCGCAAGTGCATGTGTACACACACACACACACAATATATATATATATATATATATAAATGCATATATTGATGCGGGAATGGCAACACAAAGATACCAAAATAAAAAAGCTAAATATTTATATGTGGCTCTGTGAATTTTGCAAGATACACAGATTGCCAATAAAAATCCATAAGCTGCGCTCTGAAAAAAACAAACAAAAAAAAATGTTTTTCTCTTTAAACATCTGTGCCAAATATTACAGCATAACTGTTTGCATTTAGAACATAAATGTATAGAACTGAACAACAGTAATTACATTACATCAAAATGGTATTTCAGCGAAGAGCTGGAAATGTATTGTAATCATTTCCAATATATACATATAAGATCAAGGTCTCAGTTGCATTCCACTCTGAAATTATTGCACAGTTAGCCTTTTCGGGCTCGTCATGGTCATCCCCATAAACCCCTGTATAAAAATAGAACAACATTAACACACACCAGACACATCTTCAGCTTTTTATTTATTTATTTTTTTTTGGACAGGCACTGCCATGGCCAACCACACCTGACTCTGCAAACATGTGCCACAGTGTTAACTTGAAGAGTTTCTCCTGTCAATATCTTTCCCTAAATACATGGAGCAACTTTTCCAAACCAGATTTCTCTTTCTCACACTTGCTTTTCTGCAGTCACAAAAGGAATGCTTCCATCGGACTACTTCTTCTCTTTCTCTCTGTCTCAATATCTCCATCTCCTCCCCTCCCTAGGATGTTGGCCTTGTCCAAACAATAGGGATTTTTGGCATTTCTCATCACCAGTGACCCAGAGCTTTGGTGCTGTGGGGAGTCCAGGATGAGCATGAGGAGATTCAAGAAGAATACAGCGGCTTACACTAACTCCAAAGTCAGTGTTGAGCTGAGGGGTTAATTTAAACGATGGTCTCCACACCAATGAGCCTGGGTGTGAGGATTCGTGGTGTTATTCCGTTATTCAGGTCCTCCTCAAACTCCAACAGCTGACCCATGAAGTTGAGGTTTGGGGAGATGATGGGCCTCCTGGTTTTGACAAACTTGTAGGCATCTGTCATGGTCATCCAGGTGTGCTTCATCAAGTAGGCGATCACAATCGTGGCTGAGCGAGACACGCCTGCTTGGCAGTGGATCAGAAGGCCCATTCCTGCCTGGTGTGCTTCCTCTGCAGATGAGAAAATGAGAGGGGTTTTAAAATCACAGAAGATTTTTCATCACATAGGTCAAGACATCCATGACCTCCGAAGTTAGTGGGCACTCGTCTGTCTATTAGGCATGAAACTAATCAAATTTCGGATTAGCTAATATGTTAACACAATTCAAAAAATACCAAACTAATGACTCTTGTTTGATATAAATTAGCTTTTTAATAGTCAGAAAAAAATAGCCTGAAGTACAGGGGTGATTTGAGGTAACCATGCCAACCACTGACTCAACACTTTGGTGATAGAACACAATGTTTGGCTGTATAATTATAGGCCAAAATATACACTTTCTGATCACCACTCAATCGCAGGGCCACCATTCACTCTCCCAATCACACATCTGGGTAATTTTTCCAAATTTTTCCAATTAACCAGCTGCACGTTTTTGGACTATGGAAGGAAACCGAAGAACCTGGAGGATCCCCACGCAGACACGGGGAGAAAATGCAAACTCCACACAGAAAGGTCCCCTGTCGGAATCGAACAAGATTTCGACAGCTTACTTGATATCAGTACAAAAATTAAATGACATGAATAAATTACAACAATAATGACCAAAAAATAATGTAAAATTAAAACAGAAAATGTACAAAAAAATGGCAAAATAAATGTTATATGTTTATAAATGTTAAGCAAAGTCAGTTGTCTGTTAAGTCATCTCTATTTGAGCTGAACTTTACTTAATAGGTTATTGCCTATTTATTTTACATTAGCTTCTTTTCTTTTTTTAAATGTATGTCTTTATTTGAACCTGTAAAGACTGTTGGATAATATATAATTGAGTATCTTAGTTGATTTAAACATAACATTTTTGTGATTAGTTATAGGTGGTTAATTAGCTTTTTGTGAACGCTTAGTACTAAGTGATGTTGATTAAAGGAATATTTTGTGTTACCCAGATGTTTTTTTTAAAAAGTCACCAGAAACAAAAGCTGGGAAAAATTGGGCAACAGTGACCTGAAATCAGAATCATTTATACTATAAACGGACTTTTAATTCTGCGTTCTTGGAATTTCACACAGCTACAGTATATCTCATCCAGCCTAAAATAGTAGTAACAGCAACATGAGCTGTTTAAAAAATTTCACACACTCAAATTCAGACATCAAAAATTTCTGATGCTGAATCGTCATGTTTTCCTTCATACTGGCAGCAGACATGCATAGTTTTTAACTGCGAGTGCATTTTCATACCAATGAATTCAAATGCCTCTTCAAAGTACTGGCGCAGGTTCTGCTTGTTGCTGTCCGTAGCAGGGAGGCGCTTGTAGATGAAGACACCCGTGTCATAGTGGTAGAGCGGCAGGTGGGTGGTCACATTTAGGATGTAGCCTATGTTCAAGCGCTGCAGCAGGTTGATGTCCTGAGCGTCATGCTCGTTCCCCAGGTAAAGAAAGGGCAGGATGGGCGTCAGCTCTGCATTCTCTATGTCTGGGGTGGAGGGCAGGGAGTGAGGTAGAGGCCCAGTCAAGCCAGCGGCTGCGCCCGTGTCTAAGCCTTCGTGAAGATGCAACGAGTGCTCACACAGATTTTCGTGGCTTTGTCTGAAGCAGCTGAGGCCTCCTGCAAATACAACAACAGTTATATAAACAGAATGGCTTTCTTTCCAGATACTGAAGGTTTTTTTTCCCACAAGAGTTATTTCTATTTCAATTATGCACATTTTAGGGTGGCTTTATTTTTCATCAATAGGGATTGTTTATGAGATTGAAATGTTGTGGCTGAATTTGTATATCTGTCAAGTTCAACAATCAGTTATCACTGAGAAAATTGTTTTACAATTCTGCTTAAATTGCCTTAAAATAAGCTAAATTAATCTTTCAATCAGTAAAGAAATAACCGAAAAATTGCTGAGAAATTATTTATCTTCTTTAAAGTTCCCTTCGGTGATGCTGTGTCTGCTTTATTTCATTTAATGCTTGTAAATGAGGAACTAAATGACCATATTTTACCAGCAACACAATGTTATCAAACAAGTTACTGAATGCCTTGATATTCATACACTTTAAAAATGTCCAGTTCCAATCAGCAATGCTTTTACTGATGTCCTTTTTTTCAAAATTAGCAGTCAGATCTCAGGTCACACACTTTGAAAAGACACAGACGAGGTTAAGAGTTCAATTCCCAGCAGTTGCTTAAAATACTTGTGCCTCTGTCCAGCACGTGGCATTCGTTCAACTGAGAACGGAAAATAAACTGTATAAACACTTTAGATAAAAACAAAGACCTCTAGCTGTAAAAAGCAAGTTGTTACTTGTTATGTGAATGAACCAACTTATGAATTAAACAAATTATTTTAAAAATCTCCTTGGAAACCTGTCAAGTCACATTTGATCTGCTTTTAAAGAGAAAAAAAAAAGTCTGCATGTAAAATCTCCCTCTTGCACAGGTTACTAGATGATCTTAACCTTTCTTGTTGGGAGCAGCATCACAAAAAGAGTCTCAGTGCATTTGTTGTTAATTTCTACAGAGCCCTCCAACTTCCCCCATGTTTCTGGGCAGGTAGAGAGTCACCTGGCAGCTTTCATTGACTAAAGACCAGTAACAAGGAACAAAGACATGAAGCTCATGTCAATGGAGAACTGATTCAGCTACCTCCATATTGGCATCACAAGGTAAAATCTGCACTATAATAAAAAAAGTACAAGGCTTTACAAGCCTTGCTTGTGAGGCTACGCTTAGTACAGCAGGGGAATTTCGAATGGAATTTGTCACAATCATTCTATGTTCATTACAGAAACAACTTAACCAACATTAGGAGGAAATGCTCTCGTTTCAACATCTACATTATTTTCATAATTAATCCTATTACTTGTCCATTTTCACATGGGCTTTAAAAGTTAAAACACAATGTAGCGAAACAATTCTTCATAAAAAAGAAAACTCTTTCAGAGTGTCTTGAGCGTAGTAGCTTGGATCTTATTTTTGACCAAGCAGGGACGTGATCGTTGGATTTGCTGTAATGTTTTTTTGCACTACTTTGAGCTACTTTTCAGCTCAGTACTGATACTGCATTCCGAGCTAGTAAGTATTTAGATATATGGATGGTTCAGGCAGCTCGCTGCACTACAGCACGGTAATTTGCCAGTGTGATTTATGATCCTTTTATGACTTATTTCCTCCCAGTCTCCTCTTTACATCTCTCTCACAGCACGGCAGCTTGCCCTCAAGCTTTTCATTGCAAAGTAGTGAGTTTGCCTGAACCATCCAACAATCAGCTGAAAAATGCAAAGTATTATGTGGTGAAAGCTCAAGATCTGTGGTTGGTGACATTCTATCGATGAATTAAATCTACCAATGAAATAAAGTAATCAGGGTGTTGAGTAATGTCTTGTATAAGTGAGTTTTCAAAAAGAAAGGTCACTTTAAATTAGCATTTGGGAACATGTTGAAACTTTGGCCTGAGCAAAATAATATGTATATTTGGTACAAATTCAAAGTTTTAATCTTATGCTCATCCTTTAGTTGCCAAGCTGTGGCAAATCATCCTCGTGCTAAATTTGGAACCATTTTATTCTTCTCACCGTCAATAATCATTGCTCCGCACTATGAACCCACTCATCATTTTGTTGACAACTGTCACATGAAAGCATTTATAGGAAGGAGATTACATTTTGACCAGTATTTCATGATTCTTTATGCGGCACAGATTTCCTCTCAAATTAATCAATTGTTCATCTGATCTACACACGTCCCTCCCCTGGAGGAAAGTGCCGGGAATGCTTTATGTGTGAATGAGGTTGATGACATTAGAGAGCGAAACCATAGGCACGCCCGACCAGGAGGAAAAATGACAGAAAAGATGAATGACAGATCAGTTCATTTGTCATGGATTAGAGGCACCATGACTGACAGCTCTAAGTTTGGGCTAACTTTAAAAACTTTTGATCTATAGTGTTAGCAGCATCTAAACTTGGTAACACAGCCCTGACCTTGTCCATCTGTCATTTAAACAATAAGAGTTTTGGTAGCCCGTTTACTTTTTTTACAAACAAGAACATCTTCACCTGCCTCAGCTCCTTAATCTTTTTTTGTTCATTTTAAAATCATTTCTGACTTATTTTAGATTTGGATTTTTCGTATTCAAAGCAAATGTACTGATCAGCAACACTAAAGCCTGCCTGTTTTCTTGCTGCAGCTGGATACAAAACACTATTTTCATTTATTATTGCTGGGTTGTAAGGAAGTGAAGCTGGCCAGTATACAGAACTGCAACTTTCTTTGTCACAGTTTCATTTTGCAGTTCATCTCGGGTCACACAGGAATTTGATGTACAAGTATGGCAAGGCACTATAGTAATACTGAAAACGGTTTAAGCCAGTGTACTGCAGGACTGGCAGTCTTGCTCGGGTACTTCTTTTGAATACTTTTTAACTGCATTCACAGTGGGGCAGTTGAAATCGAGCAACCTTTTACATTAATGTAGGCATTCCCACCACAAATCACTAGCTTTAGTTGGAATGGATGGAGAGATGGCTCACTGGACAGAGTAATCTGAAATTGTCAGCTTTTTTATTCCTTTATAGGGTTGGGTATTATCATTGTTTGAGAGGGGAAACACTGCTATTGTGTTGTAACATTCTTTTTAGAGCTGAAACTGTTTTGAGTAGATTCAAAATGTTGTTCGAGTGTATATTTGCTGACTGCATAACAGCACACAAGGGATTCTTAAAGACCATATTAATCACCACCACCAAATGATCACATCTATAACCCTTTGTATTGTTATTGATATGCAATACCTGAAATAATGTAATTGTTATGTACTAATACCAACTGTTTTCAAATTCAAGAAAGACAGGATTTATAGATTACTGCCAACCAAAATCCCATGGGTTTCAGTAAGAGCTAGCATGACCAGTGTCAGCAAATAATGGAAACCGTTAGGTAAAGCCTCAAACTAACCTTCACTTGCTCAACTTGCTCATGCAAGGTAAGAGTGATCAGCCTTGATCTTCAATCCTGTTCCACTAACCTTGATCTGCTTCCTAAAAGTCAAGCAGCATCAAACACTGAGTCCACACATAAGCTGCTTGTACCTAATACAGAACACCATATCTGCTATTTAGACCCATTTTTATGTCATTTACGCTGACAGGCTGTCTAACACAAATCATTAGAATATAGTGATCACACTAAGTCTTTATCAGGTCTTTATTCACTGTCACTAGAAAAAGACTGTGGCACTGAATAAAATATTCTCATTTGTACTACACCCATGACATCAGCATTTGCCTATGACTCTAACAACTTTTCTGAAGGTTGTTTCTCATTCATAAACACGAACTAGGGTCTTTGTCGTTTTCAAGGCGGTAACCTCTGCTTCAACACGAGTACACCTTCTGCCATCGCTGTGCCTCCCACTCCACAGACCAACATTTAGCATAACCTTTTACCGCTCTCAACACGGCACTGATGGAATAATTTCCATTTCCAGTTGAGCCAAATATCAAACAGCGACAGTGTTTCAGTAAATCATGACCAGGGGCTCACAGACATTAATGGAGTAGAGAATTATTCAGCTGGATTTAAACAAACATGTTACATATTTGCTGTGCTACTACTTCCTGAATAACATCAATGTTCTGCTCATGGGTTAGAAACCCTGAATCGAAATTAAGAAAACATTCAGGAATCAATTGATGTTATACTCTAAACTTGGACTATGTGATACGGAAATCAATAGTTTCATGACTCTGATACATCTGCATATTGATATCAATGTACATGATAAAGTCTTTTTAGGTATGTAATATCATGTCTGATACACAGCTCAACGACTTAAAGTGTGCATCTTGCTAAACCTTAGGTGGTGTCTTGCTTATCCTCAGATCATTTTTTCAAGCAATTGAATAATGGATCATATGTAGGTGATTTAAAATGTAATTTCAGGTTTTAAGCAATTTGTTGAGAAATAGTTGGTTATTTATGAATAACGTTGGGATATTTTTTTATTTTGTTAGGTACTTCCATTCTCAATTTCAGACCTTGTCTCAATGGCGTTCCTGAGACTTTTACTTTTGCTTAGTTATCCCCATAGGAAATATTTTCATATTCTGTTTTAACCTCTTCGAAACATACAAAACAACAACAGCTGAACAGGATGGAGCTGATGGGCAGTGCTGTTGATAATTTTTTTTTTCTTTTTTTTTTTTTTTTCAAAAGATAGGCTGGCTGCCTTTATGAGAGAACCGAACATGTGGACAGAGGGACAAGACGGTCTGTTTGCTTCCTCTTCTGAGCATTGGGCAGACACAGATACAGAGAAGAGAACAGAGGAGAAGACCGTGACTAGGTAGCACTCAGAAAACACTCTCTCACTGTCCCCAACATAACATATTGTAACAGCGTCTCATTCTCTCTCTCTCATTCACAAACACACACACACACACACACACACACACACACACACACACACACACACACACACACACACCAAGGATAGAAAACATGGCAGCGACTCAGGAATCGCTATCTCAACAGATTGCCTTATTTACTAACAGCTGCTCCTTGCTCTCTGCAAAACATTTAATATGTGGCTCATGGAAGAGGAGCAGTGAAGAGTGTCTGTGTTGCTTTCCATCTGCAGACCTGACTATGGGCCACAAATGACTCGGCGGTGGTTTCGTGACTGCTGCAATGCCTCAGTACAAAGCTCACGACCAGATAAAACTTCAAGCGATACGCTGACAGGCGGGGTCAGCTGTCCACAACAATAAAGGTCAAAGTTTAACATGCCTTACAAAAACACTGCACGCTGTTATGCAACCACGCTACTTTCAGATCAGTTTATATTGCCACTAAGCTCCTAAATCGTGGCTAAATCTCGCATTCCTCTGGGATGTCTAAAATGATCCACCGCTTTAGCTTCAAACTAAAACTGAAATTGCAGCTTTCAGCCCTTTTTATACTGGAACCTAACGGTCTTTTCACAGCCACTTACCTTTGAGGATGATGGGGTCCTTGCCTTCCCTCCTCAGTGACTCCAAGACCACATGGAGCGGCTGTGAGGACGTCAGCCGGTTGGTGTCCATGGTGCTCTCATCGTAAACCACAATCTCTTTGGAGAAGATGCCCTTAAAAGAATCCTTGGCCTCTCGACAGGAGATGAGGTCCAGCACCGTGATCTTGCCCTGCTGGAGGCGCCGTCGACTGATCTTGTCTGAGCAGTTGATGTGCACGGCGCCCCGGATGTGACTCTTGTTGTACTCCAAGAAAGGCCGGCAGTCGATGATCACGGGCACTGGTCCGATAGGGTGACCCATGGGGCAGCAGGTCATCCGTTTGGCCAGCTCACTAGGGTGGATGACTCTCACAGTGGAGGGTGCCTTAATTGTGCCTGGGGTGAGACTGGAGGCACTTAACGCTTCATGGTTGCTGACCATCGGAGTGGGGGGCCCGGCATAGCTGAGGTTGGGGCTGCTGGCACTCACCTGGCTGTGGCTGAGGCTCTGGCTGTCCTTCTCATAGGTAGTGACAGAACAGCAGCTGGCACTGCTACATCCACACGACAACGAGCGCGTGGAGCCCTTGGATGAGGGCATATACGTTACAAGATTGGCCGTCGCCCGAATCTTCACCACAGTGGTGCTGATGACTGTCTTGTTACTGCTGGTAGTGGCGATGGAGTCCAAGTAGCTGGTGTCCAGGCGCAGTTGGAGTTCCTGAGGTCGGATCGGCCTTGGCAGCGCCACCACAATTCTGTCGTCAAGAGGAGATGGAGGCATGGGGAGACCGAGGGCTGGACGTTAAAGGAGAACTCAACACGCCGCTCTGTGGGGACAGGAGCAAGTAGAGGCATGAAGCAGGGAGGAAGATCTTTTCAAAGCTGGCTCAGTTCAAAGATTTTAAATGTGTAAACGGGGATCAAGGCTGCACTCAGGTGGCCCTGGTGTGTTTGATCACCATACAAACTGAAGCCAAATATTAGCAATGGCAACACCCACTTTGGTGGGAAAATATAGGTGTGACAACTGGTAACGGTAATTGCTCCTACGGACTAAAATCCAAGACAGTTATTGAGAATCAAGCCCAGCATGAACGTGTGCGTGGATATCATCCAGAAATATACGCCCAACTCTTGAATGTCTGATCCATAGCTTTTACAAGGAGAGAGTGACAAAAAAAATACTGCATCAACGCTACGCCGCAGTTTGCCGACGCACGCAACCACCCTCCCCGACAGACAACAAAACA
>CAAKHD010004480.1:249158-270795 GCA_901007705.1 Fistularia tabacaria
GGAGAAGGGGACAAAAAAAATACACAAAAACGCCCACCCCCCCTTTTCCCCCCCCCCCCCCCCCCCCCCCAAAAAAAAAACGAAAAGTCAGCGGTGGCAAATCCCCCTGATCACCAATTTGGGCATTTTAAGAGCGTGACATGTTGATCGGGACCCACGCCGAGCTCTGCCGCTGCCGTGATCCCTTAAACACGCACATCCTTCACGGCCAAATTCATTGAAGAAGCCGGCATGAGAACGTGCAGTGAATTTGATGTGGCTTTAAGGATGACACGGAAAGATCACCGCTGACTTTCAATTCCAATTCACTCCCTGTGAATTTCACCAAAGAAACACGCACCGTTTGCATTAAAATACACGCATGTCAGCGATCGGGAAAACATTCATAAAACACTCGCCAGACCAAAATGGTCGCGGCAATGTGATTTCATTAAGCTAGTGATAGAAAGGATCTCTATGACTGTGCATTTCAACAACTCGCGTCTTGGAGACCAATTTCCCAAACTTCCGCTCTCCCGTCCGCTTACCGGTGTGTGTAGGGGTTGACGGCAGACGGATTTATTGTCTCCGCTCGCCAACAGCGTCGCCTCCATTCAGTCCGTCCCGGTGGTGTGGAGCGGAAACATTTTCAGTACTTTTTTTTATCCTGCTACCCTGAAATGATAATGAAGGAAGATTGCCAGCCTACGGAGGTCGCGGGCGGCGATTGACGCGCGACTGAGCCAATGCGCGACTTCATTAATGTTGAATAGGATCCTCCCGGTACAGTGAGGACCCGCCCCGGCAGTGGGCGAGGCTTGGCCGGGCTCCGCGCCTCTGTGGGCCGGGGAGAAGAGAGGGCAGCGTGTCGCTTCAGCAGCCTTCGGTCCCGCGAACGAGTGTGGATGATGTCACTGGCAACCAATCGAAAATCTCTCCGGGAGGCTCAGCGGGGACGCGGTGCCTTCACGTGCTGCCACAGAAACTGCAAGCATTCACAGAAATATGGCTGCAAAGTCGTGAGAACAATTCGCTTCGTCTAAACACCGACTTCCTCACTCCGGGATCCCAATAGACTCGGGTGTTTAGAATAAAAATAAAATAGAAATTATTTGTTGTCAGCGACCAGGTGTGTGCGTGCGTGCGTTGCAGTGTGTGTGTGAAATGAATGTATGCATTATTTCATTCATCCTGAATCACTGACACATATATTTTAGAAATAAAATCGTCCTACGGTTATTTTACTTGTTTTCCAAGCATTGCCCCTCACTTTCGTGCTGGGCCATGAATGTAAATATAATGAAAATCATGTGACCCCTCCCTTTGCTGCTTGACACGTTTATTCAGTGTATATCCAGAAGCATAAATATAAGATATTCTGTTTGAATTGAGCAAAAACACACGTTTGTTTGTTTGTTTTTTTACTGTAACTACAACGTCAAAACGTGAGGTTTTCACAAAAATAATGAAAACACAGCAATTGTGACAACTCCCATTTAACAAAGTATCATTTTCAAATTTCAACAGTTGCAGCTGTATGCTTTGATTAAAATGGCTTCTTACAGCGTCAGTCAATGAAATGCCATGACAGTGTCTTATTTTGAAGTAATATGTTCCTTTGTTGGTTTCAAGGGGGAAAGTGCACTTGGAAAAAACATAAGAATACCAGTTCACTGAATACACAGTGACACACCATGACACACATCTGACAATTCCATTTTTTGTTCACAATTTTCTTGTAAGAAAACTGTCAGTACGAACTTGTGTTGCTAAGAGTGGTGAAACTGCTTGAGACCAGAGGTTACAAGTTAAAAGAAACACGTAAAGACCATGTCAAGTTTTGTGTATAATAATTTTATTATCATTAGTTATTTTGTATTTCTTTGCTACACACCTAAGCAGAGATGTCCATTTCATCACATACTGATGTAGTCACTTTAAAAATATCAGCTGACCTTTCTATTCAAGTCTTGTGGAGGGACATGACAGTGACATGGTCAAATTCTATTTTGGCACAAACCACTGTAACCATATTCAACATAACAGACACACATTAGAAAGTGAATAAATAAGTGAATAATCATGGTGTGAAGATGCTGTTGCTCGTGTAAGACAACAAAAGTGACCTGTATGTCTCAGAGAGGCAACTTAAATGGTGGTAATAAGTGGTTCTCTTTGGCAGGAGTGCCATTAAATAAGTGCCAACTTGGCTGACTATATCATCCCGTATGACAGGGCCCATGTTGCGTTGAAAGGCTTTTGCTGGCTTTCAACCCCAAATATAATCTGAGCTCTCAATTTATCCTCATTGGCAACCTGAAACAATGCAGGGCATTTATTATTAGAGCACTGTACAGTTATTTATAAATGGTCACAGCTGATCAAAGCCTGTTCAGATTACATTCTCCTCTCCTCATGTTTCTCTGTGTTCGAGTGTAAGTGAACCAGCAGCCCATGCCTTAGGACAACATAAAGTGTTATTAAATGTTGTAATATTACTGCCCACCCACGACCCCAAGATGTGAATTTGAGAAGAGAAGCATGTGATCTTTGTTTACTGTGGTTTATGTTACATTCATTCACATATGATTTTGTTGAATTGATATTTATATGGGTTGTATTTCACTATATTTTGAGATTGGCTCCCGCAAACTCTTAAAAAAGTCTGCTGGTGCAAATCCCAGTATCCCAATCCGAACCTTTCTGCCAAAATCTCACCAAGTATTCGTGTTTTTCTCAACTCAGTTGCTGTCATCTAGCTGATATAGATTGGCAGAATTGACGGATTGAACTGTCACCAGTTAGAAATGGAGGTCACAGTTTGACAAACTAGACTTTGGAATTGGAAACCTGACGTCAAACCCATGTGGTGAGTGGAGACTGCATTCTAACAGGCGTTGGACTAGGATAAGAGAATTTGCCTCCCCTTTTTCATTGGTCAGTGGATTGTGCTGCTATGATGGTCTTTGCAGCTGATGACTGACAGTTGATTTCCAGTGACAGCCATGAGTAAAAACAAACTTTCACAAACCATCTTGAGATCTAATCAAAGAAGTCTTTATGTGACCATAAATCATAATCTGTCCCCACCAAGTGTTTTTTTTTTCCTTCTTGTCAAAAGATTACTTGGAACTTTAACCATAAAAATAACACACAATGCAACATCAATATTTCTCTGTAATTCATATGAGAGACACAAAGGAAACATACTTTGGTGCATGTCTGTGGAGGTTCTCAGTCATCCAGATCATGGTTAATGCTTGTCAAAATCTTCTTATTGTAGCAACTGGACTTGATTTTCTTCCCTCCCTTTCTTCAAGGGAAGAGAATCAAGTGTAGTTGCTATGATAAGAAGATTTTGACAAGAATGCTTTAGCGCACTGATGCTGTTGTTTGGGTCAGATGACTCACCAAATGATTAACCTCGGCCTTCTTCATTGGAATGTGAAACCTTAATGGAAATTTATAATAACTGATAAATCAAGAAAAATAGTCTTATTAATGGATTACTGATATTATTTAAATATATTCTTCTCAGTATTTTGTTGGTTCCATTGAAATATTGTTAAAGTCATGGAAAATGCATACTCACGACAAATTCTTTGAGAGACATGATCACAATTCTTTTCCTTGTTTATCTCCTCTCTGTTTATCTGATTTTGATAATTTCATATCTAAAGGACACGATTACATTTGTCTTTGTGAGATTGAAAAAAAAAGGATACTTATACATCTCATGGATTTTCTGGGAAATAACTGAAACTGACATCAAGGTGGGCAGCGCAGTGGCTCAGTGGCGCAATGGCTACCACGTCGGCCTCAAAGCAGACCCTGGTTTGATTCCAACAGGGGACCCCTTTGTGTGGATTTTGTATGTTCTCCTTGTGTCTGCATTGGTGTCCTGCAGCAGGTTGATTGGAAAATTTGGGGAAATTTGACCTAAAAGAGAGAGCGAATGGTTGTCTGTCTATATGTGTGGCCCTGTGATTGAAGGGTGACCAGTCCAGGGTGTACCCTGCCTCTCGCCCAATGTTGGCTGGCTCCACTAGGATAAGCACCAGACAAGGTTGTTTCACTTGAGAGTTGTTTTGGAATTAGGTTGTTTTCAGCAGAAAATTTAGACTGTCAAATCACTGAAATTCGCATTATGTCAAATAACTATATGACTATAACATTGGAAGAGAAAAGGTGACAATCCGTCTGAATGTACATTCTGTATAATGCACAGACGTTTTTGTAACAACATTTAAGAGAGAGTTATACAATTCAACACTGGAATCATCAAGAACTGAGCAGCTCTGTAAATACAACCTGTCCTGCCAGTGTGACAGGTTTTATGCGGCTAAATGTTTGCCATGCACTATCATTCTGGTGACACAGTTTAAATTCCACAAAAATGAATTGCCCAATCAGCAGCAAGTTCGAAGTGAACACTATCAAAACATTTAAATCTATTTTTTTCTTCAATTCTACCTCACAGACAAGTATCAGTGATGATGATTCGGAACAATCAAGTAGAAGACGGATTGCAAATCCTCAAATGAGTTTGAGTTCAAGTAAACCGTTCATATTTATTCAGTGTAGTGAAGTGTGTGTGTGTGTGTGTGTGGGGTGGGTGCTCATCTTACCTTTTTGCACTAAATATAAGTTCTATAAAGACTTACATGTGCAAAGGCCCTAAACAATGATTTATAACCTGACTAATTATGAGCAAATTCAAAGTGTGTTGAACTTTCAATTTTCTCATAGAGAATATGAATATTATTCATGAATATGAAAAGAAACCAGACTGCTTTCATCCCAAAATGTCTCGGTTCTGCTGTCAGAAAACTGTGAACAGGTGGTTCTCAATGATCGTTGGCAGTAATAGATTGTCACATGTTGTCAGAAGTCTGTTATTAAATATTTTATGCTCAGGATGGTTAGAAATCTCCTTTTTATGTCCATTTTCTGTCTTCAGCAAGATACTGATCTTAGTTGACACAACTGTCTGCCTTGGTAAATGTCAGGACATGGAAAATATGACAGCGTGTGGTTTTCTGTATCTATTTAGAGATCATACATGATATGAGATAATGTCAAACTTTGATATAAAACACATAAGTGGTTAGTCTTTTTTTGGTTCCTCTGTATGGAAAATGTGACTGACGGCAGTGTCATATTCACTAGACCAGAGAAAAAGACACAAACCACTTCCTTGTCTTTAGCTAGGTAAAGATTCGATGTCACATTTACAGCATCACAGGAAGAAAAATTTCTGTAAGGTTTCAAACCACTTGTTCTACTTAAAGTCAGCAGGACCCAGAAGACCGTCTTTTACTCATTAATGAGCTACTTCACTAACTGCTCTTTTCAATCTTAAATATGCAAAAGACTTCAACTTCGCACTAAGTATTTTATCCTGTCTGGCCATTAACTTTGGCTCTCTTTCAATAATGAGAACTTAAGACAGGGAAAAAAAAACTTCTTGGGATTTCCAGGTGGAAACGGACAGATAGTCCGACTGCAAACTCAACAGCTTGAAAATCAACATGTCCAGTGGAGGCAGTGAGGGCCGGTGCCAGTGATTTCAACTGCCTTTCAACCTCTGCCCTTGGATAAACTGAATTTTAATCAACTCCGAATCTGTTGGTCCACACATTACACCTTATACCTTGTGGCATAATAAGGGCTGAGATTCCTTTTCTCCTTCCTCTGACCAATCTTTAGTGTTATATTTATAAGGTAATGTAATAAATGGAGAGAAACCTAAAACACCGCTCTGCCAAATTACAGTCAAATACATAAATAAATAAAACAGCCCAGCCTGTTTATGTATTATGAGCCTAAAGGAAATATTTCACCATTTTCAATTTTGAATTTTAAGGCAGGGCGAGTTAATAATGACTAACAGTATCAATCAATCTATGAGTTCTTTATAAAATCAACATTCACATTGATTCATTCACATGAAATCATTCATGAAATCAATCAATCACATGAAATCAGTCGCTCAAAATATTTAGCATTCCCTGGCCCAGGTCTTGCCTTGACGGATGGGCAGGTACATAAAAACCACATCTGCAAAAAACAGAGGCACAATCCCAAATTCCCCAAACAGGACCGTTTTCCTTCCTGCCTGCACCTCAAGGTCCTGTCCAATAATTTCTTAAAATCAGTGACAGGAGGCAGCCATGGTAAAGCCCAACTTTCACCAGACACTTTCCATGTCCATGTACACTAAACATGCTTTCATACCATGTCAAATTCTTATAGACATTGTACATTTGGCAATTAAAAACATTCTGACTCTAACCATATGACGCAACAGTTGTCAACTTTAGCAGGGACTTACCCACTTCAACAGTCAATGTCAGCTGAGGACTTGAAATATTTGTTTGTGTCAAATCAACTCTAAACCTTTGTCATTTTTTTTCACTGTGTGTTTGTCTTTGTATTTGATTAACTGTAATGCTAATATCCTATCCCCTTAGGTTACTAAACATCCAGCATCACAGCCAGACCATAGCAGCGAGGACCAATTGTTATGACAACATACATAACAAAACATTCAAACAAGAAAGGAGTCAAGTATGGCACCATGGTATACACAGCTACAGTTGAAATTTGAATTGACAATATTTCCTTCAGGAGGCCAGGAACTCAATGACAATCTGTCAAACTAGCCAAAATGGCAGTTTGAGTTAAAGCCAAGGTTAGAAGACAAAAACATTAATTGATACAAATAATTTCTCAAATGTTCATGAAGCACAGTGGGTGTACATGTTGACATCATTTCAGCACAGAAGGAGCCTCAAACAAATGTGACTTTATGCTAAATTAAGCTATTTGACTAAACATCTCTTTTCCAAATTTCAAATGTCATTTTAATATGTGATCAGTTAATATCCTGTTCAAGAGAGTCTGAAGCAAGGTAAGCAGGGAAAACAGACTTTTTTGTCAATGTAAGAAACCACACATGGAAACAATATCAACAACAGCTCCATTCAATGAATTGTCCCAGTCAGCGGGTAAGCATGTGTGCTTCCAGAGCCCTGGGTCTCTCTAGTTCACCTTAATCTAATGAAGCCATCACTAAAGTTGTTATTTTCAACTTTTCATGTCCCACTTTGGCAAGTCAAAATGTCTGCCATAGCACATGCCTATTACAATTGACATAGAGGCAAACTTCAGACACCCTTGAAGCTAAAGAGAAATGGCTGCCATTTGTCTTCAAGTAATCTCCAACATTTCAAGTTCTCACCTTTTTACCCATTACAAGTCTGTAATAATTAATAAAAAATGATTTGTCCAAATTAAACTAAAGTGAATTTTATCCAAAGATGAAAAAAATGGTTAAAGAATTGATTTTAGATACTTTTCTCGTGTTGCCTCATCTTCTCACTAAATAATTTGAAAACTGAAGCTGGTGGAACCTCTGACATCACTGACTCCTGCTTGGTGCAAGTGTCTCCTCCAAGAGTTGTTTGCATAACAGATTTCCAGGAGAAGTACAGTTTACATCAAACCATAACAACACCATCCTTGAACCCATAACAATACAGCATTCCTTGCGTGGGGCTCATTCAAGTCACCGTGTCCCTTTTTTGGTCTATGCATGGGTGACTCACCCTCAAGGTCACCCAGCAAGTGCCCAATAATGTTAGGTTAGATAAAAAAAAGGTGAACTATCAATCTAAACAGGTTTACACTTACAGTACTGCAAAGGGATATGGTAAAGTGTTACTACTGTTTAACTGAACAATAGCTGTGTGAGCTTGGGTTTGACTAACACCTCATATTTGATGAAATGTGAGATAGTGATCTCAAAAATAGCAAATATTGTCATTGTGCCTGCAGTGGCAGCCCAATTTGATTCTGACCTTATCCCAGAATGGAAGCGTATCATATACATGGATAGATTTCCACAACTGAGGGGATGAGATGATGTCCACTGATATTTATACACATTGCCAACAGTGTGTTTCTGTTAATGAAGCAAGAAGTTATGAAGCGGATTTCGCAGCTGTGAACCACGAGTGGAGCAACTTATCAGAAATACTCCCTGCTCTCAACATCTGACACAAACGGAGTGATAACGAAATATAAATAACAATGATTCCAAGCACTCATTGCCAATCAAGTCCAAATAGCAACTGTTTCTAGGACAGGGGATCACCTGCTGCATGGCCGTGAGCATGTCAGACCCTTTCAGCTTCCACGGGGAACTGAGATGAAGTCTCTTCTAGCAGCTGTCATAATGAGGCTGAATGATCAGTACAGGGTTAATATTGCACAGGAGACAAAATATAGAGTGATGAATATCATGGACCGCTTACTGAAAAAGGAGTTCAGATCAGGTTACTTTACCATAGAGGTTTGAAAGATTGTATTTTCTTCCTATTGCCCCTGAAGCCAAAATTTGGAATTCACCAGATTACCATTGTCCTTCTCATGAGACAAGGAGAAAAATATGGTAATATCTAGACACCTAGTTTGGCTCAATGGGCGTGTGGGAAGTCCAAACAGAAACAAACATTTTAGAACTTGTTTTTTTCTTTACTATTTTGCACTTAAGTAAAACCTACCATGAATTTTTATTTTGTTAGAATTGGCATTGTGATGTTGCTATTTTGGCATCTGTTTGATGAGTTTAAACCGATTAAATCGATAATCAAACAGAACTGATTCCGTGCAAGTGTCCCAGATACGTATCCGTGTGTTCATTATTTATAGTGCTTACCATGCACTCAGGGTTGCGGGGGTGCTGGCGCCCATCCCGGCTGTCATTGGGGGAGAGGCAGGGTCCATCAGTCGATCTAAGGGCCACATATAGAGACTAACAGTCATTCACTCTGTCCTTCACATGTCTGGGCAATTCAGTGTCTCCTATCGACCCACTGCGTGTTCTTGGACTATGGGAGGAAATCAGAGAACCCAGAGAACACCTGCGTAGACATGGGAAGAACATGCTAACTCACATAGAAAAGCTCTCTTTCAGAATCGAACCAGGGATTCATTACTGTGAGGTGGATCCGCAAACAACTGCACCACCTTGCTGCCCCAGCTATGTATTTGACACAAAAATTACAAGATGTAATAACTTCTCAAAAGCAAGTTGCAACAAGAAGGGCAGAAATCTATGATGACTTTACCATAAATTTCTTAGGTAGGGGAACCCAGCTCTGATATGCACATGCAGAGGCAAGAAGGGCGTCTACCCTCTAGATAGTGGGACACTGGTTGACTTTGAA
Organism: Fistularia tabacaria; assembly: GCA_901007705.1. Taxonomy (NCBI): domain Eukaryota; kingdom Metazoa; phylum Chordata; class Actinopteri; order Syngnathiformes; family Fistulariidae; genus Fistularia; species Fistularia tabacaria. The sequence continues at coordinate 258,371 of CAAKHD010004480.1, forward strand.
ATTGCTCCGACTGGCTCTCTTTTTCTTTATTCTGTACAAGCTGCTACTACTGTCAGATATGCTTCACTTGCTGTATGACAAGAAGGATTTAGAAAAAAAATACAGGTGTCTATAATTTAAATATAACTCAAAGCACTGTGAATATTCATTCATTCATTAACTCAAAGCTGTGGGGGCCTAGAGCCTATTTCAGCTGTCATAGGGTGAGAGGTGGGGTCGTGAAAAGTAACAAGCACTATATTTTGATGGTAGATTAAATAATTTCTTTTGAAATCCCGCTTTATTTGTTTGTATTAAAGTTTTGTATTTTACAACCTTTAACGATCATTAAGCATGTCAGTTTTAGCTACATCCAAAGCTAGGTTTGCAATAAGGACATGTTATGAAACTTTACCAAGTTTAACGCCAACCAATCTGTGACTAAATGATGGTTTACTGAAGCCCATCCACCAACGTAGAGAAACAGTCCTGTATGATATTCAATGACATACTGTGATGCAGTTTTATGCAGCAAAATCAGAAATGTTCTTTTTATACAAGGTTGGAAGAAATCCATCTTGATACTGTGAGGATCAATTTCTTTTGCTGAATTGTGATGTTACCATAGAGGACATTAGTTTGGGTACTGATAAAAAAAAAAGGAATTTATCAGCCGGAAAAAAGTAGGGTGATGTTAATCACTGATAATAGTAGATAAGAGACAAGGCCATAGTTATAAAATCATGAGTTTGTTGCCATGTTCCATCTTTTCTAATACATTTTATCCCCTGTCTTCCAGAGAGGGTAGGTTTTCCTACATGGTTGGTTCAAAATGCTTCTGATTTTAACAAAGAGGGCTTGAGTGAAATGTGTGTATCACATGTGTGTATGTGTATCACATGTGTGTATGTGTGTATCACATGTGTGTATGTGTGTATCAAATGTGTGTTAGTCGTTTGTCAGAAAGGCAGAAAATGTGTTTTTGAATGTAATTGCAGTAAAGGCCCTTGTTTGTTACTGTACTCAGTACATAAAACATCAAGCGTGTCAAAGTTTGGCTTCCTGCAGGCCAGAGTCATGGCTCACTCAGATAAACTATATCTATATACTATAACTATATCTCTTTTCAAGCAAATAATGATACCAAGATAACAATTTGAGAAACCAAGAAAAACAAAAGGATAAGAAGATTAAATGACACCAAAAATTGAATAATTTTTAAATGATATTCCCCCAAAACCTCTTTTCATTTGACAGTATGATATAGTAACAGTCATTTATAACATGTAAAGGTAAAGTCACATAGATTATCTCATTGTATCAGTTAATTATCATAACACCATGTCAGTTTCAGAAAATGTTATAGGAAAAGAACATGACTCAACTCTTGACATTATGTCATCCAGTATTTCAGTTTGTGTATTTCATGAGCCCAATTTATCATCTTGTTTTGATGACAGCTGTTGCATTTTTAAAATAATTTTATTATCCTTGGTCATACTGTCACAAAACATTTGCTATTTAAAACAAATGCTATTTACTAGCAATACTTAGCCATTCACTTCATTATTATGCCATCCAGATTATTGCATTGTAAAAATTATGATATTAACTGGTTATTTGGTTGGTAGTTATACTGATGTGACATAATTATTACCTCTTTATGATGTCAATCATTACAAAAGAGCATGCGAATCCTGTATTTGATATCTGCATGCGTTGCCTTTTCTCACAGATTGATTATTGAACAAAAAATAGTTAATACAATATTGTAACCTATTAATAGACATATTCTGGAGTGCATCAAATAACCCAAAATTCTCTCTTTAGTTGTGTGACCCTCCTTGGAAAACTACAAATGTCCTTTTTCAAACCGCCCTCGACAGGCTTATGAGGAGGAAGCCAATAATACAAAAAGGCTAATGAGGATGCAAATAACCAGAGAGAGATGGCAAGACAAGGTGAGAAATTTAAAGCAGAGAAACATGTAGTGAATATGTGTCATTTGGTGATGTCATACATGCAACCGTCCAATGTGACAGTGATGGTGGTAACAGCCTGAGTCAGAGGATGACATCAACGCTACAAGCTGTCAGACAGGTTGTGAAAGGGCTTGGTCCCACACTCCCATTGTCCTCGGGTTAATGCTGTCATTCAGCCTGCCACTGGCCTTACCATTTGTTAATCTGACCTAACACACAGTTAAACACAGGACAAAGACACGCAAACAGCAAATTTAAATGCCAGCACAGCGGAGGCCAGCACTGAAATGTCAGTGTGTAGTTCAGCATCATGGTTTTTTTGAACAGACAAGAAGAAACACATCATTTTGAATGAAATGGTTCGACTATATAAAATCGTATTTATATTCATTTTACGACAGGGCTTACAATACTACAATGTTCCAAATGTTAACAAATACCTTGAGCAGTGTTGCATGTGCTTCATGGTGGTTTAACTCATTCAACTCTGCTTGGAGCCCTATTATCTGAAAACATATTATGACTCAATGATAGGTGAGATGGGGTACTGAAATTAGATTAGTCATTCGCACATTAGTCTGAAGCTGTAAATAACAAACGAGAGATTTATATTCATCAGAGGCGGTAAATCAGTCCCCCTACAAATTAGTTAAGTTTGTGATATAGTTGCCAAAAAATAATGAAAACCCTTTTAGAGAACATTTCTTTTCATGCGTAGTTGATTGGTTTTCAGGCTTCATTAGCACAGTCACAAAATATATTGCTGCCTTTGCTTTCTTCATGGGGATCATTAATGATCATCATTCTTGAAATTACTGTGATTGTCCTTTAAAGATGAAGACACGGCTATAATTGTGTCAAATCTTTTAACCTTTACGGAAAATCAGCAGCTGAGTTGAAATTGGCTGAGGTTCCCAAGATAAAATTTATACAAGCTGCAGAAGGCGATATCAGTATCCCGCCTTAAAATGACACTATGCAATGATTTGTAGCTCTGGCAAGATTCTTAAGGGACGCCATATTTAATCACCATATTAAAAATTATTTTTATTCATTTAAATTAAATTGAATACAAAATGTGAAAATGGTAAACATTGGTTCAAGATATAAGAACCACAATGTATTAATTAAAAGAGCATCTGAAATAGGTGTTGGATGTGTATACTTTCCAGAGAGCCTGTCTGGATATCCAAATGGTAAAGGACTCATCATTTTAAATCCATAAATCATACATTTTGCCAAAAGTTAAAAATTTTGAAGCCTCTTTACTAAAACATTTGAATGAAGAATTTTGCAAAATCAGGCAAAGTTATCGTTATCGGCCCTGACACAAAGGCGGCTGAGCGTAGTTGATGAGGAATCAGAGACAGACAGAGAGACTCATCCTTCACCACCCACATTCATTTAAATTCAACCACACTGTGCAAACAACAGTTTTTTAGAGCCACATCAAGCTCATTGTTCATTACTCACCAGGCCGTCCACAGAATTCTGATAAGTTGGAAAAACATGAGTCAGTGAGCACATATGCTTTTACATGAGTCATTGTGCTGTATCTAGTTAACAGGTAACTGTCAGGATAAAATGGTTCCAAATAATTGCTCTGCTTCCACCATATCGCGTTGTGGAGGCTCAAACCTGGGATGAAACGTACCTCATTTGCTGGCCTTGGACAATGTGGGTTTCTTTGCTGTGCTATCTGAAAAGAGAGGCTCTCATGTCTATATCAGTTTAGTAAGTCAAAAGTGTTTTGATATACATACATATTTGAGGAAGAGAAAGGAAAAGAAGCCAAGGCAGCCATCTTGTATACAGTTTTCTCAATTGCTGTGACCTGAAATCAGAACTAAAACAAGTGTCTAAGTCATTGCCTACATTTGCATTACCTTCCATCACTGTCAGCTGATTCTGAGAGTTTGGATGGTTTTGGCCACAGGTGAACGAACTCAACTCATTTTAACCATGACTTCTTTTCATGCCAGGATACTTTTGAAACCATCGGACTTCCCCTGCTGGACACTGGGGGGTTTGTTCCTACGACGGCAAGCATATGATATGGTAGTTGATGACCTACTCGTCTCAGACACAACAAGCAGACTGGAATAGAGTTATGGTTCATTAGCTATCATTTCATGTAAGTTTGCTTTTGAAGCAAAGCATGTAGACTGGATTAACACATTGACACATTCACACCACTTCTGTTGCTTTACTTTTAGACTGCATAGATGTTTAACAGTTTGGCTTTCCTTATCAGCCATCACAACTATTACATGTTTATAGATATACTACTTGCCGTTCTAAAAGTGGCTCTGGCCTAAATACAATGTTTTGAGTCTAGTCATCTCAAAAGCAGCGGTACAAACAGATTTTCTCATAAGAACTGATGTATGTCCCTTTGGTCAACTTTGCATCGAACAGGTCAGCCCCAGTGACATGGTGCTGTTTTTTAAAAAATCATCAATAATTATCTTACTTTTGTCAGGTAATCTACCGATGTATATAAAATACATGTAGATGGATTGGCTGTGTATTTCAGGGCCAAGACTGTATTCCACAAAGAAAAAGTAGAGCAGTCTTAGAAGTTAACCAGATCAGTTTGTGTTCAGCAGCGTGATCTTCTCTCACAGTGCACAACAGAGAAAGCTCCTGGTCGCTGCACACACCAGAGCTGAGCTCCGTCTCCCCAGAAATCAGCTAACAGTCTTTATTCTCCTAATACATTATTGAAAACTATTTTTGCAGCTGCACTCCGAGAACAAAGATACTGCAGTTGTCACTTTCAACTTCACAGACAGAATGGGGGGATATTTTGGGAATTTTTTTTTTCTCTTCCCTAAAGTTCCACAAGACTCCCCTCAAGTGATTTTTTTTTGTCAGAGAATCTTCCAGCATCATGAATGTATCAGAAGAGTTCTATTTTAATACTGTTCAAAAGTCTCATCATATATGAACTGTACCATTAATATTCTCCCCTCTTTGGACCAAAGCAAATTCAACTGTTGTGCATCTTAATACTGCCTTCTATTAGATTAGACAGAAGTCTGAGCTTCTTGTTGATTTTAGTTCTCTTTAGCTGACTCTGGCTGCAGCTCTGATAAATGCCTTGAGTTTTCCAGTCTTACTTCCATGTAACAACAAGAAGAGGCAAAACACCTTCTCCCACCTCATCTCTCTTACACCATACACACTAACCTCTTGAAATGTCTTTGCAGTTACTGAGACTTTACACTGTCACCGAGCAAGTCTGGACTTTAGGTTACAAATCCTCAAAGTCGGGCATACCGGCAGAGTCAGGAGACAAGTGTAGTGTGTGTTTCTGCGTGTGTTTTGTGAGGAGGGGAGGTGAAAATGTCAGAGAAGGGAAAATTCAATTAACATCAACGTCACACTACAAAGAAACACCCAGGGCTTGTCAGTGCCCCACAAAAAATTAAAATGTACTTTTTTTTTTCTTCTTTCTTGTTTTTGTGATTCACCTTTCAGCCTGAACTAATGATTAATTACACAAACAATTATCAGGGTTGTCAGTTCACAACAGGTTTATGCCAAAGACTGAAGGAATCTTCTGGAGCCTGCAAGAGCCATCAGATAAGCCCACAGGGAGAGGGCTTTTTTTGTCTCCCTGAATGATTTCACAGAAAAGAATGTCTGTACAACCTTGGATTCTGAGAACTTAAACTAGTGTTCTACTTTGGTTGAATACTGATCAAACTCCTGGATCCACAGAAGTACCTTAGTAGTCAGTGGAACCAATGCTTAAACTCAAAAGCTGGTAAATAATAGATAATAATACGTGAATAACAGTCATCTCATCTGGCTCAAAAGGAATGTATTATCCAAATCACCAGAATTCAGATCAGAAAACAGTCAATGTGCTTTTGTTCTTTTGTTTCTGAGATGAAATTGAAGCAACAATTCGATAATTCTGAGAATTCCAATTTCTGCATCAGTTTGTGATGAATCATACTTTGGCAGGGATTTACAAGCAACAGCAGTTTTATTATTAAGCACACAATTGGCCTACGTTTTACTGAACATCTACTGGAAGTTAGGAATGATTTGAGCTTGGCATGGAGGCATAAAATCCCTTAATAAGACAAAAAAAAAAATCTATTCCAATCTATAAAAGGGTCGCAGTGAATCAAACGTTCAGTCTAAAGGGTCAGTATGAACTTTATAGATGAAAGGTGAATGAAAAAATTAAAAATGGTTTGAGAAGATGCACACTTGTGTTAACACTTTTATTCACCAAAACATATCATTTCAGTTTAGATAGAACATTTAATTCAACATAAGTGTCCCTAGGTGTCTTTCTTTGCCAACTTATATATTGTGTGAATAAACTCATCAGCAAAAAATAAAATATCATACTCATATCAAAATATCAGTTACGTTCATATTATTCTCCCCCTTGTAGCTGTGAACTGCAGACATCGAGCAAGCGTTACCTCAGTCAGCCTCCTTTTGCTTTAGTGTGAATACAACTGATAATCATATGGGGAATAAGCGAGAAACAAAACCAGAGGTCTACGTGAAAAAACGCATGTTTCAAGTTTAATCATAAAAGGTCCATGGGCAGATGTTCTTTTTACCTTGTAAGTTCAACAGAGTGAAAGCTGAGGAAGCACGGGCAGATTGAGGATGGAGAATGTATGGAGTATGTGAGTTAAGTTCAAGATTACAAAGGACTTGTTGCAGCTTGCTAGTTAGCTGACAATGTGCATTCTCTATCAGTTTGGAAATGAACTACTTTTTACTGAAACTAATGAAAGGCCGCTTACAACGGATTTTGCTTGATCTTTCGTAGCCTTTCATAGTTTATCAGAGCTAGGCTACAACCCACACCCTTTAGGTGTGCCAAACCGAAATGCACAAAAAAAAAAAAAACAAGATGCAAAACTGAACCATTAAAAACAAATGCATGATTCCAATTGTTTTAAATCAATAGCAGAACTTTTCTTCTTCAAAGAGACCATGTACTTATTCCAAAATAACCAGTCTTCAGCAAACCAGTGCTTAATATGGAGATGAGGGATACAAAAGCAGTCAGTATTTGGCATTTTGTCTCTGTTATTCTGTTATATTAGATCTTTACAGAACTTTACCCCTAAACCAGTGGGACTTCATGTGCTGAACTTAATATCACCCATCACTACACTCAGTTAAACTCTCAATTCAGTTAAAGCAGAGGAGATAATCAGAAAAATGATTTCACCTGTTGATTCCTGGATCTTGATTAAAAAGTTGGTCATATTGTTAAGGTCTCCTAATGGTAAAAATTAACCTTTGGGGCAAAAAAAAAGGTAAGAGACAGAAGAAAATCCAAAGCATTGACCAACTCCTGGTTCTCCTGACTATTCTGACTTTTAGATTAAATTGGGTTTCGAGATCTTTTTTACAACTTCCCGTGTTCAGGCAAGGCCTTTGGTCTTTAGTTTATGTAAGACCCTCAAAAAAATCTACAAAGTGGAGCACTGTCAACACTGCGGTGAGGCAAAAAAAATAATCATTACAAACACAGTCACTAATTAAAGTGACAAGTCAAATAGGAGATTTTTTTTAGCCCTTTTTTATGCAGTTTTGTTGGTGAGGACAAGTCAGCATAGACATTGAGCGCCAGCCTCCAACCATGAAACAAAAATACTAAGGAAAAACATTATTAGAAAACATTACAGCAAATGAGACTGTGCTGGAAAACTGGTAATATTTTATTCCATTTACATGACAACCCCAAGTTTGGTAGGTTGTCTGTAAGAGGATATGAGGCTACGAGGCTAAGAGGCCATTAATATTCTATTTTAATATATGTCTTCTGTAGTTTCCTCCCTCACAAGAGCCTTCTGTCAACAATCTGTTACCCCTCCTCCGGTCTGACCACAGTAGGTTGCTGAGAGGTCTTGTAGGACAGTAATCTGTCACGATAGCAGAGTCAAAAGAAAATCTCTTGGGTAATATTTTTCGTACGCTCTCTTATGACTTAAAAATTGCAATCGTGCAGTCAAAGGTCAGCCTAGGGCAAACTAAGACTTGCTGAATGATATTTTACATAAACCATGACACAGTCATGTGTAGTGAGTAATAGAGATGTCGGACTTGTACATGTAGTTTTGTTGGTCATAGTCTCAACCTGCAATTGATAGTAAATGAAGTGCATGAGCTCCACCTAATGGAGACATAGGGAGCGCTTACTTTGCAGGAAAAAGCTCCAGAGCCATGAAACACACAAAAGGGAGGAATTCACTGAACTTCCACACACATCTAAATCAGTGAGCCAAGAGTTTTTTAAGTAATATTTAATTATGAACAAGATTAAACAAAATATTGTTTTTATAGGGCATATAGGCAGACAAAAGGTTTGGACTCATTCAAAAATCATCTCAGTTTGTGATTTGGACAATTAGACGTTTTGCCTCAGGCTCTTTGTATTCTCTCCACTGATCACTTCTCAAGCAGAGTATTTGAGCATTTGACCTGTGAAAAGAAAAACAGCAGTGAGTCGTAAGTTACATTCATCAATCTATCTCATCCAGCAGATTAAGGACTGGATTGATGGCTTGGTTTTTAACTGTCCGCGAGGACGGCATCCACTGCATTGTTTCCCCACTCCCCATTCATTGTCAGTGCAAACAGCCCTGCTATGCATTCTGATTAAAGACTGCAGGCTTAGTCAGTTAAACCTGATGAAAATGAGGGGTCATCTGGTAAACAAAACTTTGTTGATGTATATAAAGAGACTGCTTGGCTCATTCCTACATCTTCAAAAACCCATTCGGATGACTATATTAAGATACACGGGAAACATTTGCAAACATAATATTGTGTGTTTTGTCTGAAGCACATGACAGCGCACACCAAAGATCAGGTGCAGGCAGGAAATTTATGAGTGGTTGCTCCGACACTCCAGGATGTTGAACCCAATTCTGCAACACTATTTGCATTTACCTGGACAAAGAATCTCTGTCAGTGACGCCTTCACCTCCATCAGCTGAGGGCTCTGCTGGGAGTCTTCACTGGCGTGGAATCTGGTGTAGTGAAGTGAGGGCCACCAGTCTTTTCTAGAAGACATCTTTTCCAGGATGATCTCTTTCCAATTATCTCTGTTTCAATTCACAAAGTTACAATAATTTCAGATAACTTCAACCAAGTTAAGCTTTAATTATTGGCCAAATATTCATATGCACAAAATTCAATGTGAAATGTAAATTTTATTTACATTTATTGATTTGATTAATTTGTGGTTAAATCCATTGCTAGATCCTAGATCTTTATTTCGGAGCCAACAGGATCTTAAAGTGATTCACAGACATGTTTGCATGTCTGTTTCTTTCCTTCATGGAAAATCATTGAAACTTTAAAAACAAACACTGACACGAAAAAAAATCTTGACTTTGTACGATCTCTACCAGTGGAATTTATAATCATCCAAAAATATTTCAGACGTACTGCATCTGTATTTTGTTGATAATGATTTTTAGAGATTTCCACACGTCCAAGTTTTTCCCCCAACAGGTGAAGTCCAGCATGTCCAGGACTATCTCCAAGGCCCTCTGCCAATCTTTTCTTTTGTCTTGGGAAAATTAAAAATGCATACAAAAGTTACCATTTAGCAAATACCCATTCTTTGTGAGATGAATGAAATTTCTCCTTCCATCTTTCATATTGGAATATCTCATTCTTCATGTCACTAAGCCACAGGGACAGAAGGTTTATCAAAGTTAAAAAAAAAGAAGAAAAAAGAAAAAAAAAAGGTCAAATGGCAATTACCTGACATAAGTAGAAGAAAGCTATAGTCCAACATCAGTTCGTGGCTTGGGACTAAACCCTGGAGATTCTAAAGGATTAGAAAATAAATATTTAACAGTCATTTAAGCATAATTGTGGGATTCAAAAGAACTCTTGAATTGATTTCGAAAAAAAACTTGTTTTCTGGATGTACTGGACCCATCCATGTACTGGACCCACTATGATCAAAAAATTAATTTTGAAATTCTTTGGACAAATAGGCAACTCCCCCAACTACCTTTTATCTACTAATTCCAAAGTCAGTATACCCATAATAATTTTAAAACTTAGTTCATCATGTTGGTCTAATGTCCCGTCGTACCTCCAACACTTTGATCAACTTCTTCTGCGGAGCAGCATGCCTCTTTAGGAAGTGGAAAAGATAGGCGTGTGCATTCGGGTTGAAAGAATAACTGCTGTCATATGCATAGTCGTACAGTATTTTCTCTGCCTCACTGCGATCATCACACAGTTCCAGCATCTATCAAAACAGAGGTAAGTTGAAATAACTGTTTGTTCACTTGAGCCAGGTATTAAGGTGATCAAATTCGAAGAGGGTAATACATTCTTAAAAAACTTAAGCGACAGGTTATGTCTTAGACTATAGTTGTACGAATAGAGAGGAAGTGGAGAGAACCTCGTGTGCTTACTTCTATGCAACACAGTACGAAGGGATCCCAGACACCTGAATAATTTAAAATCTCCTTCAGATTGTCCAAAGCCTGCCTAAAGACGTGACGCATCCTGCTGTTGTCTTCAGAGTGTAGGTGATCTGTAACTAAAACAAAAATAAGAAATTTACTCAAGCTGTTTCCATCTAATTTTAACACAAGCATTCCAGATCTCACTGAGAAGTAGAAAGATTAATGGGGAGAAATTATAGGTTTAACCTCTAGGTGGCAGTGTTAGTTCAAGACTATGTAGTGGGCCGGTGGAACAGTTGAGTCTGAATAATTGATGAGGGCTTGAGAAAGTATGTTGCCTTACCATCACTGGGGTTTGTCAATCTACTGTCACACCAAATGACATAATCAAGTAAACTCCTGTAGGCCTGGATCATCTTAACTGTGTTGAGTTGACCAGTGGACACTTTGCCATATCTCCAGCTTTGAGCAACAGAGAGTTGATGCTTTGCCTCCTTGATCTGGCCATGGAGCAGTAGATGAAATGAATGTTCCAGACAAACCTTGGAAGAGCAAAAGCATTTTAGCAATGAAATAAACAAACAAGAATAGAACGGAAAGTGGAAACTACTATATTGGTCAATATATACCAGCAAGTAACATCCAACTCCTGAATGCTTTATTTGTTCATAGAGAATGTTGTAGTCTTCCAACTTTGATTGGGGGAGCTGATGAAGGAGTTCAGTGTTTAGTCTCCAAATGAGCTGAAAAAATGTAAATAGGCCTTAATATTCAGGACATGAACATCAAACAGAAGTACATCCTCAATTAATACAGACAAAAATACTGTATCTCTAGCGTATGACTGTTCAATTATGTGGAATGGTTTAAATGATCAGGTTTGTACAGTGGTATTGTGAAAGAGTTCATCTGATCATGCTGTCCTGTAGAATCAATTCAAGTTAACCCCCAATAGCTCTATGGATAACTCATGTTTGCTTCCAGCTCCCCTCGTGCGTTTGTCTTTGCTACATGTGGGTGTTTGAATGTTGACATACATTTTTAAAAAGTAAAGCCAAGATTCCCATTTGGGATTAGAAATGTAGATAAAATAAGTTTTAAATGCTCTTTTGTTGTATTCTGTTTCATTAGTGGAATTGTATTTTTGCTAAACTTGTTATCCATCCTCTGAGACCAGCATAGAAAATAACAATAAAACCAAACATACCTCTTTATAATGTTGCGAAGAGAAATTACTGGTATCTTCTAAAATTTGTGGGAAATGCGCCATGTATTCAGCAGCCTCTTGCCATCTATGATGCAACATAGCTTCTCTGACCTGATCAAGACAGAGTCTTGTGCTTTGGTGAAGTCCACTCTCCTTCGGTGTCTCTTAAGTTGATAATTTGAGAAGGGGCGGTTTTTACAAAGATTCAGAAAAATAGTATATATACCATAAATAACCGAAGAATGAAGGTGTATACGGTAGAACTTACCACCAACTATAGGATTTGCTAGATGGAGCTTCAAGTTTTTTCGTTCCTGCGTAAAATCCTCTGAGGAAAAATTGTCATCATCTAACCGATCACCAGACCATAGCTCCTGATCACTGTCGTCCATGGCCTACAGAGGTTTTAGGTGTCTAAGATTCTTCTTAGTTATGACTTGTTTCAGCTTTCAGAGTAGGATTTGGACATGGGGGGAGCAAAAAGAAATGCAAAAAATATTGTTGATGGAGTCAAATCTTACAACAGTGTCAAAACAATTAAAGAACATTCTCAAATCCTGATACTTGTTCAATAATTCCATGTCACTAATACTGGAATTACAAAATATGAACTCGCCAAAGAGATCAGGGTTCATATGCTGATAGATAAAAATGCAAAGAGGTGTGGAAATGGGGAAATAGTCACTGGAGGGCAGGAGGGGAATTCTGGGGACCCCCCCCCCCCCCATTTTATTTTTTTTTTTTTTTGGGGTTTTTTTTTTTTTTTTTTTTTTTTTTTTGTGTTTTTTGGGGGAAAAAAGGTTTTTAATTTTTGAAAATTTTTTCAAATTT
>CAAKHD010004480.1:282341-337194 GCA_901007705.1 Fistularia tabacaria
TGTTTTTTTCTTTCGGGGGGACTAATTATTTCTAAAACAAAACGCTACCCCAGTTTTTGGTCCAAAATCCTTCAGAAATTTTCTCCATTTCATTTAAATTTTTAAAACCCCCCCCCCCCCCCCCCGATACTTATGTTAGTGGATCTACCCGCGTTAACGGACTGTTTCATCTAATTGTTACGTTCGCTGCCGTGCTAGCAGGCTAAAAATCTGTCAGACTAGCATACAAGTGCGACTTCGTTTTTGGCTCCAGAGGGCATGGACAGTGAGACAATAACTCGACCCGTAATGGAACCGGACCATATGTACCTGTTTTTTCTTAAAGAGCTACAGCACGTAAGTTTTGCATCGTTTGACCACTTACGTACCACACTGCACGGCCTGCTGACGTGTTATTGAGCGTAATTTAAAAGCCCATGTTTTTGAGTTTCAATCTCCTTGATATCTGTAATGGCCAATGCGCGGTACAAAGGTTTCTTTGCTGTTCTACTGATGTTCAAAGCTTTTTTTAGTGCGACTATGGGATAAATTGGGCTATTTATTCATTGCTACTGTTGTCTGTTTTTCCTTTCTTTTTGCAGAAATTCGTTAAGTGTAGAGTAGTGGTTCTGTTTGCGTCTTTTCTGACTGGGATTCATGTCATCGTTGATACGCTGAGTTCACCTGTTTTCATTTTCTCCTGCCTTTTGAAATTTGGAAATGATGTAATGGTTAACTCCTCTCTGTGATCTAAGGTTATGACAACTTTAAAAGCTGGTCTGTTTTTAATATGCTATAATATTTAGCATGAGTGTAAGTCTTTCCATACTTTTTCATGTGACAATAGTAACAATTACCCCCTTTTGCCCAATTACCCCTGAGTTATGTTGACCATCTCCCTCAGGTTTTTAAATTCCTTTTTATTATGTCCCTTGTTTGTGTTCATATCTGTAGATGATTTCTCTACTACCAGAAAAGTGGAAGCCTGGGGAAACATTGTTTGGTTGCCCTTGGCAAGCTGTTGTCATCACTGTGATGGTTGGTGTAGTGACCTTTAGCCTCTTTTTCTGGAGAACTGTGTTGGCTGTAAGTATTTTGATTTGCTTTCCCCCATCTTAGCACAGATTATGTGCCTTAATCTGTGTAATGGGAATGTGCACGGTTTGATAAAACGAAGAAAAAAAATTGAACAACATGTACTGTGGTGACATTTAGCCTTTGAACCCTCTTTTTCTTGACCAGTTGCCTAGAATAAGCCAATATATTTTCCTAACCATATCTTTGGTATTTTGGGACTCTTAGTATATATTCATTTGATGTATAACTGCAATTTTTCTTTTGCTTTCCGAAACTTTCCAGGTAAAGAAGAGAGAATATCTTGGTGAGTGTTTAATTATTTTTATAAAATTTCACACACACACACACGCACACACATATATATATATATTTACATATCTTTTTGCGATTTTAAATCTAAAGTATTGTGTCTTTTCTAAAAGAGGATGAAAAAAGACTGTCTGACAAAATCCAAGCATTCCAAAAAGAAAAGGTTAACGCTCTCGCCAAAATGTCCGAACTACAGAAACAGGTCAGCATCTGTAGAAAAACTGCACAAACATCAATGCGATAATTTGTGAAAATATAAAACTGTATTTCTGTTTGCTTTTCTTTCCTAAGACTGAACAATTGAAAGAAATACAAAAAGAGTCTGCAGAGGCAGCTCTTTGTACAATGAAAAAGATTCAAGATCTGGAGGTAAGCACCAAGTTGGATTTTTTTTTTTTTCTTTTCGAGTTTTCACCTTCATTGTAAAACAGATCTAACCTTTGCTTTGCTTGCTTTTATGTGAATCCGTTTTTATAAAAATATTCCTTTTGGTTCAATTTCTTTCCACACAGATTACAAAATTCCAGCTATTATTTTACTCTATTTTTACTTTCGTGCATGTATCTCGCCCTGTCTTCAAAAGTCTACAGTGCACTTAAGTGTTAAATGAATCATCAAGCTCCTTTTTTAACTTTTTGATTGTGCCAAGATCATTCAATTTAAAATTTTCTGCTGAGTACTGTCAGTAAATTTTCTCTTATTTGTGCAGAGCAAGGTTTTGAAGGCAGAAACAAAAAATGAAGAAATGGCCAAAGAGAAGACCACATATTTAAAACTACTTGAAGAAGAGAATGAAAAATCATTTCAAAATGAAAGCCGGGTAATTTTTTCAATAGGCATGGTCCTTGTATTGTTAATGTAATGCCTAGATGAGTTTCATGATTTTTTTTTTCCTTTATAGATTCAAAAATTGGAAAAGTCAAATGAAAAGCTACAGCTTAGCAGGAGGAAGATTCAGGAAGCATTCACTAAGGTACATTGCCCTTCACAATCTTTTGATTACTGAAAGGCTGTAATTACATCACAGTATGTGTCTAATAAATTGCATCTATTGTAGACATCTGTTTTACTGGACGAGGCCAAGATTCGTGAAGATGCCCGAAATGTTCAGTACAAATGTCTTGAGAAGGACTACGTAGCACTGAAGGAAGAAAATAAAACTGTGAGACAGTGTTATAATCTGTTCTTATATTTAACTGATTCAAATTAGATCTTTCGGTCTGATTTGATAAAATTGCACGTTCTTAAAAGATATCCAATTATTTGAAACTCATTATCTTTTTATGCACTTGTTTATCTGAGGATATGTTTTCCCTTTATTTTTGCAGCTTAAAGCATCTATTAAGGACTGGGAGGACAAACACAAGGACCTGAATGAACAGATTAAAGTCTATCAAAAGTCTCAGAAAGAACTTGAAGACTCCGTGGTGCTCAAAGACCATAATGTAGAAGTCAGTACTTTCCTATGCTTATGTCAAATTTATCCGCTGAAAAGACAAGGCAATCAACTGATTGATGACAAAAATGTCTTTTGGTAGGTCCTATCTGAACTACTTTCAGACTTAGATGCTTGTGAGTACCAGAAAAGTGATACCAAGGTGTTGGAAAATGGCGATGTGGCACTTGGTAAGTTCACCTTGTTTCAAGTGATAGCTTGGCATATACGTTTAGTGTACTCTCAATTTATTCAACAATCTATAGTGTTGTATGTTTAAGTGGTACATTTACAATGCGTATTGGCTTCTTCCTCACATGGAGTGGCTGTTTTTATCATTTGAGATGTTGTTTCAAATGTTGTAGGAACATTGTTATTGTCCTTTTAATAGATAAGAAGACAGCCGTAAAGAACAGAATCAAACAGATGATGGATGTCTCCCGGGTAAGCTGATGTGATATTAGCTGATGACATTACAATACAAAAGACCAAATTAAAATGTCTGTCTTTTTCCAACAAACTAAACTTAAAAAGGATTAGTTGTTTATTTGTTTAAATCTTTTTTAATACACTTTTTATCCCAGGTGCAGACCACTCTCTCTGTGATTGAAGAGGAGCGGGATCGATTCATGACAAAACTATTGAATGAAGAAAAGGCCAGAAAGGCGCTTGAAGGCATGTTGATGTTGAAGACATGAGTTCTGCAGCACAATTTCAGTGTTGTTGAATTATATTGTGTTTTGCTATAGAACAACACCAAGAGTTGGAACATGCAATCGCATCCCTCAAAAGTGAGAAGGGTCATGTTGAAAACCAGTTCAAGGTTCTTCAGCAGAAAAATGAAATCATGGTTGAAATGTACCAACAAAAGGAAAATGCTTTACAGCAGTAAGTGAAGCCTCGCGCAGTTATTCTTTTACATTATAATCTTAAATTCTTTTGGTAAATAGAGAAAATGTTGCTATTAATTCTGGGTTGTCCTTAATCCTACATATGTATTAATCAGTTAAGGTTGTATGATTACTGTCACGTCACCTTCAGGATGCGAGTGAAGATCACGCTGCACTGTTGAAGCTTAATTTGTTCAAAATGTTTGCTTGGAAAGATGACAATGAAACCAGGGCTACTCTAACTTGAAGGAGTTTCTGTGGTTCCCCAGGAGATTAACAAAGGAGGAGCTGGAGCGTCGTAGCAAGGAAAATCTCCTGTCAGAGGTGGGCGGCAAAGCTGTTGAAGCCGAAGAGCAGGTTAAAGTTTTGAGACAGCGCATTAATGAAATGGAGGAGCAGATGAAAAAGACTGAGGAACTCTATAAAGAACAGGTGGAGTATCAACAATTGTTGGCAACATCATACAGAGAAATTCTGCTAGCCCCCTGACTTGTTTTTCCTTTTCTATTTCTTCCCTTAGATAAAAGAACAGGAAAACAAAACTCATTCGAACTGGGTATGTTGCACCGTGTGCTGTGCTTGTATTTGAAACCAAATCATTAAGATGGAAATAATCTATTTCTCTCTTCAGGTAAATGCTCGCAATGCAGAACGAGCTCTGAATCAAGAGAAGCTTGAATCATCAAAGCTTCGTGAAAAGTAAGTGTTGGCACAATAACCAAAAGTAGGTTGATCGGGAGTTTTGAGGATATACCAGATAAATATCCATGGACTCAAACCAAAACAATTATCTAGAACCAGAGAGATTTGAAATGATAACCTTAAATTTTATAATCACACTTCCTTAAATGTTATCTAAATCGTTCTTTATATTTGAAAACCCTTTTAAATATCACAATATTTGTTTCCCCCCAACTTAACAAATAAGGTATTAGTATTTGCAGTTGAATGTTTTGCTCTTACCTGCATCAAACCACAGGTTGTCCCCTCCCCCACAGGCTGGCCGTACTCACCTCCCAGCTGAATGAGCGTCGCGCTCCTCTCTTCAGACCAAATTCCGGACAAGCTGCCGGTCTCCGCCAAGGTACAAGAACCTCTGCTTTTTTTTGTCTTAAAAGTTATCGTTCTCCTCTTTCTTTTGGAAATCATCAGCTGCTTACCAGACATCTGGTCTTCATAATGACTCATCATCCTCTTGGAAGATTTCAAATCTTTTCAGGATCCTTTGAGATTGTCTGAGTTCAGACACAATATAATGAGGTTAGAGTAACTTCCTGTGTAAAAAGTTAACTGATGTTACCCATGAAACTGAGTTGGCGTTTGAATATTTGGAAATAAGTTTCTGCAAACTGAAGAAGCCTCTCGAATGGGAGGTGAAACGTAATCAAACGAAGAAATTCAAGTTCAGTTTCCATGCAAAGATTTCGACTACAATTAACCATGACCTGGATGAGACCCTCCATAGACAAGTTTCTATTTTGTTAAAATTTATGCAATGATTCCAAAATGAAAACTATCAATGTAAAAATATATGCATAACATTTCAAACTTTGACAATTGTTAAAAATGTGATCATTTTAAGGTAAGCACTTCACTGCAGTTTTCTTAATGGCATCTATCAGACTCTTAAGGAGAGCTGTCATAAGAACCTCTTTTATTCCCTCTATAAATAGTTGGTTTGATTAAAACAGGTGATTCATATGGGCCCTCTCCTGTGAGTGGGGGGGCCCCATCTCCACCATTAATGATAGAGGGCCCCAGGCGTCCCCCCTCTGCCCCAGTGGGGCGAAGAATTGACTCGTACGGTGAGTCCAGTGGATTACTTCACCAACTTTGATTCTTGCTGCATCATCCCTCTACTTCCACCTTGTCATTAAATCTGTCTCTTTTACATGAGTTTTCACCTGTCAATTTCTTCAGTTCTCTCAGCTCTTGAATTCTTCCTTTTCCTTCTTCACAATGTGTTTTGTGATCATGTTGACACCTTTGCCTTCTACTCCCTGCTTGCTTGTTCCTTCTGGTCAAATGATTAAGAAACCTCTGTCGAAGATCCTTCCTGTCACGTGGAAAGCTTCCAAAGAAAACCACAGAAGCCATTTTATTCAGTGTGTGAGCTCCCAAAATGAGAATATTTGGTCTAGTATTCAGAACAACCCTTTTTCTCATTCAGTTCTGTCAAAGAGGTATGTCCTGTGACAAGAGCTACACAGGTGTCAGCTGTGTTCTTGGTCTTGTGATTTCTATGGTGTGGACAACATAGATTTACTGAAGTAGACAATAAAAAAAATCTATAAGGCAGCCCTTCATGAATTTTGAATGCACTTAAACACAAACATTCTCTGTCTGTTTTTTCCCTGAGCACTTGAACTGAATGTGTATTTGTTTTTTAATCATCACAGTAATATGATGAATACAGTATTACTGCAGTTTTAATTCTATTGCCAAACATTATGATATTCCACTTTTCCATCTGTTAGTCCTATGAGAAAAAGTTCAGCCTTTTTGAAATGTACTTTTATTACTTCAAAATGTAATTGTGAGGCATGCGATTTCTGCTGTTACAAAAACCTGAAATGACTCCAGCAACAGACTCGTGTCAGCAAGTTTAATACAAATATTATAAAGGCCTGTTCTTGCAGTCTGAGTGTGTACTGAAATAGTTTTTCACAACAAAACTTTGAAGCACGATACTGCATCAGTGTATTTCTCTCGAACATTTAGATGTTCTTGGCTATTGACTGTTCATTCAATTTGACAAAAGACTTATTCATTTGACTGTCATCATTGAGATGACTTCTATACCTTTTTGTTTACCTTTTGTTTTTCTGACAAAAAGAAGTGAAAGGGCCAGTGTTTCTATGGCCTCAATCAATTATTCATTATATATCATTTTGATGCCATCCTTTAGGTCCTCGCCCTCCATCAGACCCACATGGCCGTTACCCTGACAACAAACACATCTCTGGGATGGGTAAGTCTGACTCTACATTCCACACAAACTGTTATAGGGATGATATGGTAACTGGTTTCAAGAGCCACTAAAGTAAATGCCCTGTGTTTCACCAGTATATATATTATATCACATTTTAAAAACTTTATGTATCATCAAGGCTGTCACAGAAAATACTGCCCAGAGTCAAACAAATGCCACAGGCAGGTTAAGCACTTTGGAGGTGATTTAAGTCTTCTCCATAGAGTAATCATAGCGAAAAGACCTTATATGAGCAGTATGTAACCAACTGTCTCCTTTTCTGACAAATGGTCCTCAGAATTTGAGAGTAGAAAAACTACTGAGGTGACAATAGAGATGGTCCAGTACCAGCTCCTTTCAAACATCAGCACCTCCCACACCACCCACAGAAAATGAGAAAGCAAATAATCTCTTAATATTGTAATACTACCTTTCAAAATGAAACCTTGTGAATTATTTTTTTCTGTGAAAAGCTTTTGAGGATTTTCAGTATATTTCTAGTAATGATGTGGGAACACCTGAGAGTGATCTTTTTATCACCACTGCTGAGACATTAATAATCTTAGTTATTGTTCAAAAACTTTAAATGCCATATCATTTCTCAGAACTGCCCCTAATATTGTGCATTGTCCTTTTCCTTCTTTTTAGATATGATGGGCCCCCGTAGCTCCTCCCCAGCCAACATGGACAGATCTGTAAGGCTTTTTCCTAGTTAGTTCTGTCATTCCTGCATAGTCCCTTCCCTTCCTTTGTTTCTTAAACCTGGTTCTCCAACTTCATTTGGTTTGTATGTTCTTGCTCTGAAACAGACACAAGCTCTAGATCCTCAGGTAAAAGCAGAGACACAGGCTGAGGCCTCCATAGAGTGTCCAGAGCCAGTGAGTACAGAGGCTGAGGGGCATGGTGTGAAGGTGTATCTAAGCATTCCACCTCTATTTTCACCTCAGCTGGACTAATGGAGAGATTGGAAGCAGTTTGAGTCACTACATTTTTGACTGGTTTCAGCTTTTTGCAAAGCACTAAAGGTAGCAGCAGGGCTATTGTATCTTGTGAGATGTTTTGGTATGAAAGTGATTTAACAATGGTTTAACAATCATGTTGTGGTCACTGGGTCTTGTGATTGAGTCGTTTGTGCTGGTGCTAAATTGTGTGTTTTCTGGATCCCTTCATTGCACTGCTGTAATTTTTTTACACCGGATAAAGTTGTACTAACCAGTTGAAACAACTGCAGGGGATTCATTCTCATTGTCTGTCTTTGTCAGGGTCCTGGATCCTTCCTAGCATCCCCAATCAGAGATTCACCAGGCCCCATGATCCAAGGCCCTCCACCTGGTCTTGGACTCCATGACCCACACCTCGCTGGACCCCATGGCCGTCTACCACCAGCTGGACCTTACAGACCTCCAGGACCAGGCCTCTACCATCCTCCTCCCTCACATGGTCCCCCTCCTCCAAATGTACCTTCTCTTCCTCACGGGCCCCCATTACCAGCCAATGGACACCCAGGCATGCCCTTGTCTGTACCAATGGGAGAATTCGGGCCTCGACCTACCAATGGACATGCTTTTCAACCCAGGCCAGGCCCTGTCATGGACCCAAGGGGTCCACCACCACCACATTTCCGTCCCCCTCCACCACATCACTTTGGGCCAATGGCTCCGCTCCATGGTATATAGTGGTTAAGTATTTGACTCTTAGTGATGACATACAGCACTTTTTTTTTTTTTAGGACAGACAGACAGGGTTTGGAACCAATATATTTAGAAAGATTTGCTCCTAAATTACCTTATTTGCCCGCACCTTCCTTAAGGACAAGGCCTTTTTAACCAAATCGTCTTTAATATTTTGAAATTATCCTCTTGCAGGTGCGCGTGGGCTTATGGGACCCCGTCCATCTCTCCCACCTGATATGCGACTTGCAGGACCACGTGAATACAACAGCCCTCCAGTGGACCTGCTTCCAGGTGTCTCGATGCACCTTGCTCATGACAGTGCTTATGGACAGGTTCCATCTGATGCCCTCCATAACTCGAAAGGAGCTCCCCCACCTGGTCCAGGTCAAGACACGTCCCTGAAGCAAGAGCCCTCTCAGGACTCAGCGGGGCCAGCCATGGCTGAGCCATGAAAGCACCACCAGCTAATACAGAGGACTTAAACACTCATCAACCCAAACCTAACACATTTAAAACACAGATTTATTTTAAACATATGTTGTGATTATTTTCATACTTCAGTTACAAAATAAAATTTAAAAAAAATGCAGATCTCTATAAAAAACATAAAATGAAAGCATCATTGTTGTGTCTGAAATCACTATATTGTGGAAAGGGTTGCCAATTTTTGAACAGCCTATGTGCAATAAGTCATTAAAGCCAGAGGTTTTTAATTTGTGTTGCTCTTTTGAAAATATATAGCGATGATTTTAAAGGGGAAAACTAGTTGTATGTCATTTCCTGTGGAAATTTGAAAAAGGAGGGCGGTTTGGCTTTTAGTATCTCAAGAAGCATAATCTCAGAGCTCTTGCTTGAACTGATTGTAAAGCAAACATGTAATTTGATGGCCAGATGTATAACTTATTTTACTATGTTGGTAGAACCTTTAATAATAAAGAATGGAAAAGCTTTTCTGTCTCATCAACTCAAAAGTTCACCAGCAGAATATATTTTAAAACCCCTTAGTTATTAGAAAATAAGTAAGGCATGAATTGAGAGGCAAACATTTGCCATGACAATCTTCATAATTGACTGACATCGATAACATTGTAACATGCATAAAATCTTTAGTTGACAAGTCAAAAATAATTTTCTTTACTTGCAAGGCCAAATTTGATATGTAATACATTGGGGGGGGGTCTGAAAGGGTTACATTATTCATACACACTGACAGATAAAACCACCCAATCCTTTTTCCTTTTTTTTTTGTCTTGTTTCTTGTTGTTCTGGTGTTTGGGGACAGAGAGCTGCAATATCCAGACCTATAATAAAGGCATGCTAAAGCATCAGGAGGGTCATTAATCCAACATATAAGACAAATTTGTGTATACATGTTAGAAAACAGGCTACAAATGGCATCTTAAAATTCGCCCTTGAAAAGCTTTAGCCAGATAACTGATCATTGCTTCAAATATTTACAACAAAAGCAATGCATTTATTTCCCATAGCTGGAAATAGCCTGTAAAAACTGCATAACTACGATGTAATTAGGTTGAAAGTTGATACAGGGGTACCCAGTTAAGTAGTGTATACTATTTATTACTGGGCAGTGGTACAGTTCTGACCTTAGTGATGAGAAAGGAAAAATTGGAAATGACAAAAGGCACTTATGAGAAAATGTACTTCATCCTCTTCAAGGTCAAGGGTTTTGCATCAAGGTGCATGCAGCTGAGAACCATCGTGATAGGGCTATTCCAGCCCTGACCATTACAAAATTCAAACACATTGATTGATAGCTAGCTTGGGAAGAATGTTTTAGAAGAAAGAGTACATAAAATCAGAATAACAAAACAAAAAACCCTACTATAAGTGGTTCGCTCCAGGTATTTTTGTCTACTCGAGCAAATATAACAAGTCAAATTACCTACATCCACAAAGAATACAGTGTATTCAAAAAGTGAGACCTTAGATCAAGTCTTCCACCAAATATCTTCATTGGTCATTTATTAGAAATGAAAAGCATTGTAAATTCTCCAATACAATTCCCCGCATCGGGTGCAAAACACTCAAGTTCTCAGCGCATTAGTGCTCCACAAACAATTAGTGTAAATTCATCCTTAAGTTTTTCTTACAAGTCATTTACAAACCTGAATATTGTGAAATTACAAAAATAAAATCTTAAAATATTATCATAAAGAGGTTTTTGTAATGTAGAAGATATGGAAAACCCACCACAAAAAGAAATAGAAGAAAAAAAAGGCATTCAGCAATGTCCTCTGAAAGTTTTAGTCACATACAATTAAAAAAAAGACATGTTGAATTGAAACATAAGAAAAATAATATCTTTAACATTGGGCATTGATGAGAGACTGGATAGAGCACAGACAGCATGCAAACACCACATCAGTGTCACTTCCTGTGCAGTTCAACATCCTTATTTACATCCAGTCAACCAGACACCACCATTATTTTGTTTTTTCTGCAACACTGCATAGGTCCTCGAATGACCCACAGGGTTCTGTTCTGGGTACCATGCTGTTCTCTTGCCGCCTTTACAGGCCTCCCCTCTCCCTTTTCTTGCTGATGACATTGAGTTGTATTTTATATTTTAAATAGTGATTTTTAAGTAATTGCCCATTTGAAGTGAAAGTATGAAATCAAGATTTGGGTGGCTGATACTGGCCACCTACTTCATTTGAATATGACAGAAAACCTTTACAATGTCCTCTGAAAACATGATCAAAAACTTCAATTTTAGTCAACGCTTGTGCACAGAATGACTTGTGAAATCTTGGCATAATTTGGGGCCGATCCCTGTCATTAAATCATATTAGCCAGCTTGCATGATCATGTTACTTTCATTTATGAAATATTGCTGGACTACAGATTGTAATATGTAAGGTAGAGATGGACTGTATCACTATTCTCAATTCAAACCAGAGGTAATTTACATGCTTTAGGAAGGCTTCGAGCTAAGGATGCCTTTCCAAACTCACTGTTTATCCACTCCAGTCCAGGCATTATGAGGCAGCTGAAAGCTTTTGGCAGAACTTTTTATCAAGGTTCTTAAGTACCTCCACAAAATCTATTTAATTCTGTGTCACTAAAGTTATTTGTTTGCTGCTAAGATTTTACCAAGAGCAAACTTTACATATTTTGCTTTTTTTTCTGTATTCTTTTGAAATGTGTTTATTCCTTAATGTGAAGCACTTTGTGATCTTTTATTAGTGAATGGTGTTAGAATAAATAAACTTCACTTGGTTAATTTTACACACACACATACACACACCCACACAGGCATTCGTGGACATTAAATTCAACATGACATTCAAGGACTCAGAATTACTAGGTCACATGTTAATTGCGTTCAACAAGCCATTTGAATAAAGAATGTAGCATTCTTGGACACCTACACTACCGTTCAAAAGTTTTGGGTCACTTAGAAATGTCGAAAATGACTATTCTAGTTGCAAATGTCTAGTTTTTAATGCAATATCTACATAGGTGTATAGAGGCCCATTTCCAGCAACCATCTCTCCAATGTTCTAATGGCACATTGTGTTTGCTAATTGCATTAGAAGGCTAATGGATGATTAAAAAACCCTTGTGCAGTTATGTTAGCACAACTGAAAACAGTTTAGCTGGTTAGAGAAGCTATAAAATGGACCTTCCTTTGAGCTAGTTGAGTATCTGGAGCATCACGTTTGTGGATTAGATTAAACTCTCAAAATGGCCAGAAAACGAGAGGTTCTATGTGAAACTCGACAGTCTATTCTTGTTCTCAGAAATTAAGGCTATTCCATATGAGAAATTGCCAAGAAGCTCAAGATTTCCACCAACGTTGTGTACTACTCCCTTCGGAGAAAAGCACTAACAGGCTCTAACCAGAGTAGAAAGAGAAGTGGGAGGCCCTGCTGCACAACTGAGCAAGAAGATAACTACATTAAAGTGTCTGGTTTCGAAAAATAGACGCATCACAGGTCCTCAACTAGCAGCTTCATTAAATAGTACGCGCAAAACGCCAGTGTCAATGTCTACAGTGAAGAGGCGACTCCAGAATGCTAGCCTTCAGGGCAGAGTGGCGAAGAAAAAGCCATATCTGAGACTGGCCAATAAAAGAAAAAGATCAATTATGGGCAAAAGCCCAGAGACATTGGACAGAGGAAGTTTGGGAAAAAGTGTTATGGACAAGCGAAACCGAAGTTTGAGGTGTTTGGATCACAGAGAAGAACATTTGTGAGACGCTGAACAACTGAAAAGATGCTGGAAGAGTGCCTGATGCCATCTGTCAAGCACGGAGGAGGTAATGTGATGGTCTGGGCTTGCTTTGGCGCTGGTAAAGTGGGAGATTTGTACAAGGTAAAAGGGATTTTGAATAAGGAAGGCTATCACTCCATCTTACAACATACCCTGTGGACAGCGCTTGATTGGAGCCAATTTCATCCTACAACAGGACAATGACCCAAACCACACCTCCAAATTATACAAGAACTATTTAGGGAAGAAGCAGCAGAAGCACCAGATCTCAACCCCATTGAGTTGTTGTGGGAGCAGCTTGATTGTATGCTACGCAAGGAGTGCCCATCAAACCAATCCAACTTGTGGGAGGGGCTTCTGGGAGCATGGGGTGACATTTCTCCAGATTACCTCAACAAATTAACAGCTTGAATGCCAAAGGTCTGAAATGCTGTAATTGCTGCAAATGGAGCATTCTTTAACAAAAGCAAAGTTTGAATGAGAAAATTATTATTTCAAATAATAATCATTATTTCTAACCTTGTCAATGTCTTGACTATATTTTCTATTCATTTTGCTACTAATTTGATCAATAGAAGTGTGACTCTTAATGGAAAAAACAAAATTGTCAAGGTGACCCCAAACTTTTGAACGGTAGTGTATATGTCTGACACATCAATACTGCGTTATGTTTAGTCTGTAACTGACAATGAACGGTCTTCCTGAATAATGACAATTTTATACAAATTTCTGCTGTGCCATTCTAGTAGTTGTAAATTTTAAGGGGGCTCTATCAGGATCTGGCTGGAATAACAGGGACTGTGAAAAAACACTGATATAATATGTTCTGAGCAATCAGTGTTTATTACAGCTAAATGGCCGTTAATTTTTTTAAGTAATTAAATATCTCACAATTATTCCATTGATTAATCAAATACAAATACAAGTTTGCTTCAACCAGTGAGAAAATATGACAAGTCACTAAAATGCTAAGTGGCAGTTTCTTTCATTACGCTGCTCATAATGTTCTTAATCTTAAAATGTTACCACATTGGATGAAAAATGTAGCTGTTTCAGATAGAAAAAATAAATTCTGATTTGGTGAGATACGAAAAAATTGAATGAAATTTCAGATGACAGAAAATTTTTCACTCTTTCATTTTTTATTTTCCATGACTGGAAATGCCGTCAACAAATTTTATGTTTATTTTTTGTTTATGTTTGTTTTCTGACTGGATCAGATCTTAACAGCAAAATTGTGGATGTAAAGGGAAACAGAGGATAAATGAATTGTCTTTCATTGGATTTGAATTAGGTGGAAAAAAATTTAGATCACAATTTCAGTAAAAATAGAGGATGCACAATAGAGGGTTAATTTTTACCAAATGTACTGGACTGTTGTCCTACAGTTCGAGGAAGAATCCATTACTTTTGGAGTAGATCAGTTTGATATTAATTCCAAAGAAAGAAGAAGTTTGCACTGCCTTTGAGGATGAAATGTGCAATCGGATTGCGATCCTTCTGTGAACTTGGATACGCAAACCCTCCCACGAGAAACGGGAGCATCCCTTTACTATTTTACTTGAAATGACATGTGGACCCTTTTGATCTGTATTTATATTTACCTTCAGTTTAAAAAAAGATGCTAATTTATTTTCAGTCTGTGAACTCCTTCTGCTTCCAGAAAGGTTGTGAAGCCCCTGACAGTCATCATTCGCTGTCATTAATGTTTTGCTTAATTCAGTCTTCAAGTCCATCGCCCGAAGTCCAGCAGCACAAACGCTGAGTCAAGATCTCAGTCGCACTGCAGCACCTGAAACAGGCCGTTCAACCCGTTGGCTTGGTGCTGTGACTCTTTCAACATTTCCCTGAACAAATGTGATGCTAAATGTTTAAGACGCTGCATGTTTAAAGTTCTTGAAATAGAGTTTCCTGCAAAACAAGGGAGTGTGCTTCAGAATATCTACAGCTTTGTATTGCTGGATGTGGATGTGTTAAAGAGAATAATAGGAGGGCGAGGGTTTGACCGGGACTTAACTGTCCTTGTATAAAGTTTGATGGAGATGGAGATAAAGGGGTTTCTTTGTGAGAAGCTGTAGTTTCTTCCTCTTGAAGTCTGTGGGCTTCTTGTACCTGAAATTCAAATCAAGCCCACCACAGGTTAAGGATAACCGACATGACAGGAAGAAGAGCATTTGACAGCAAGCGTGTATGTGTCGGCAGGGGCACTCACAGTTCAATTACAATGGGTCCCGATTTGATCTCGTCCATTTCCATGAAGCCAAAGCATTTTGTGCTGGTAAACCTCTTCTTAGGTTTGTAGTGCTTGAATTCAAAGAATATAGCTGCTCCTTTAAGAGTTGACATCATGGATATGAGATGGAGAAAAAGGAGACTCTGTTAGTTCATCACACAGTCGTGAGATGGTCGCCAAAACTCAGCTTTCATTTTTATCTATTTAAGTTTGTAAGCACTTTGGATTGTTTTTCACTTTTAATTTACTTTCATAATAACCATTTAGCTGCCATGAAGCAATGGAGATTATTTGACATGTGATTTATATTAACTGTTGGTAAATGGTCACAACTTAAAAAGTGCTTTCAAAGCGCTTTACACAGATTGCATTCACTCATTCACACACGAACACACCGATATGGCCATGCCAGGTGCTAAGCGGGCAATTGGTAGTAACATGGGTAAAGTTAGGGGAGGGGGGGGTCATCAACCTTCCAACTGGAGGGATGCCCGCTCTGCCCGCTGAGACACAGTCACCAATTTATCCAATTGTGTGGTTGAGAAAGTCTCTGAACTCCCTACCTTTAGGTAATTTCTCCACATGCCTTTGAATCTCTACATCGATGCTGAAGTGGATGTAGGTGTCTTCCTTCCTGGTGGCCACAGGGGTGTCCTGCACTGGATTCAAATCCAAACCGTTCAAATCTGCATGAACGGAAAGGCACAGCGTGCTGAAGGGCTCACTTTGAAGGGGAGATTTCAAGGAGCCATGACAAACTGGGTTTAGTGCTGGGAAACACACTGAATACTATCTGCCCATGAGCATGTGTCCTTAGACTACTTTGGATGATCAAACCATTACCAAAATATCGCCAAGAAATCATGTGGAAGTAAACAAGAAATTTCCCCAAACAGTCAGTACAATATTAAACATTATACATTATGTAAAATAACTGTAATTACCAGAAACTACCATGTAAGTGAAAGTCATTAAAAACAAAAGTCAGATATCCAGAATGAAGGTCAGTACCTTTGACACTTATGGTCATGTAAGGGTCAATACACTGTCCCGCATCTTTCAACCCGATTTTCTCTATTTTTATCATCAGTAGTGTCATTCCAGGCTCCGATGGTAACCGTGGCAACAAGGTACCTGTGGAGGACAAAGATCGCATAAATAGTTTCTAGCTGCAAAAGAGTGCAGACAGTTTTGAGACAGCAAGGGGAAAAGATGACATCTGATCTGATCAGATGTTCTGTGTGATCAGAGAGATCTGTCTCTTTAGGTCACTGTTTAGCTTTTGATTGGATGGTTTTCAGCGATGGTTTCACTGTTTGCAAATGAACAGTCTCACTTATCAGACTGGATTTTTATCTCTAGCACACCTATTTCTAGATCTTTCCACTTTACAGATAAAGAATGACCCGTGGTTACTTTTAATGAGATGAAAGACATGAGCAGTAACCGATAAGCATCCATGTCCATCAAGCTCGGGTAACAGAGGATAACAAATATCTAATCGCTCTTTGGGTCTAGCCAGAGCATAAATTGCAGGCAAAAATGGAAATCTGAAAAAACAGAGGAGAGATTTCAGTCCTCTATGGAGACAGGGGGGACTTCAGGTTCAACCTCATTTGTCATCATGACCGAACCTTGTCTTTTATGACAATATTGATTTGTGAAATGCCAACATAAATTGGTATCTCTGCCTGCAGTGAGTAGTACAATTTAAAAACATAATGGACATCAACTCCAATGCATCAAGAGCATTGATGTGCTAGGATAATAGTTCCAAAATGCTTGTTCCAGCAAAGTTTTGAATGCCAATTGAAAAAACGGACGGTCATGCCCTGTGTTTCTTCCTCAATCGAGGATAAAAATAAAATGTGGCAGTCATGCATCAAACAACAGAGTAAAAGAAAAAAAATCTGACACTTTACATTGGATGCATCATACCTTGAGAAGCTGCAAATCAAGCAAGCAGGCAGGAGTGAGCCATGAAGCCATGCACGGCACCGAGAGAAGGAAAAACAGTGTCAAACCGGCCCGCAGAACCAGACAGTAAGACACACACGGTCAAACATCCCAGACAGCCAATGTTATTGATGGACAGCAGTTTTCAGAAGAGGTGGGATACCAGAGGCGCGAGGTGGGAAAGCCTCTGTTGATCCTGCGGTGGCTGTAGCATCTTCTTCCTCCAGCTCAAGGTTCTCCTCTTCACCCGGAACTAGGATTTTCCTGAAAAAAACAAACAGAGATGAGTAAGAGGCTGTCGGGAAATCAGCATATTTAGGATGGGTGAGTTTAGTGAGTTAAAACAAAAATCAATTTAGATTTTCACCCATGGCTGCAGGACACCTGTATGCAACACCTTTTTTTTTTCTTATTCAAAATTGCAATAATTCAGAAGCCACAAGACCCTGAACAGAGAAGTCAGACTGACGAGTCAAGTGAATTTTATTCTGCTCCCCTATTCTGTCATTTTATTGGATGGTCATCATTGCCAATTACCTGGAAAATTACCAGGAAAACCAGGTTTTCCAGCACCATGGACAATCCCATGCCCGTCAGAAATTTTTAAACAATACATTTCTGCTAAACCACTTTTGAGTAAATGTAAATGTTAAACTCTTTAACAAGCTTAGCAAAAAGAAGGAGCAGTCTAATCACAGGCCTCTCATGCTCGAGGTAAAGCTCAGATCAGGACCAAGTTAAACTCTAGAGGGAGAATCGACAGCAAAATGAAAGAAAAACTCAGTGGTAAAGGCAGGAGAGCTATGAATATCTACCTTAAGGGTACTGGCTGGACATCGAAGGGAAATTCTTTGTTGTACGTCAGGATGTTATTAATAACTATCAACAAAAAGAAGAAAGATGTGAACGGATGACATCCCCTGGGAAGGAGGAGGAGGAGGAGCAGCGAACTGTCTTACTGCTTTCCAGTTTCTTCAGATCTTCCAACTTGAACTTCTCTTTTGACTGAGTGCACTAGATAAGAAAAGACAAACAAGGCCATCACTTTATTACAAAATATACTAAAACATATACAGTGTGTTTGCAGAGCATTTGTTACACTGCTTACACCGATGCGCTGATCTCTCGCTCGTCGTGTAGTTTTGAATATTGATTTGTAATGAATAATAAACAATTTCACATAAATAGTATTCAGTAGACTGTACTGTACTCCTGACAATGTTTTTAAAATGAAATACATAATATAAATGTACAGTGTGAAAACAAATACAAGGAATAATGTAATCTAAATAATCATTTAACTGTGATGGCGCACAGCGAGAGCTTGACTTCATCTCCTCAAACTAAGCCTTAAACATCATAAGGAAAATGTCCAAACATTTGTAATGTTACTGGCAACCACGGCAATTTTGATCTATGTTAAACGTCCAACAGCGACGTAATATTGTGGTTGGTTTTAACATCAAAACATTTGTTCAGTAATTTTAGTATTTACATCCAAACACAATTGATTACGTTTTTTTGACAAAGCCTTGCTAGTTGCTGGGCTTTTTTTAATCATTGTATTTTTGCAGATCAAATTTATTTCTTGCTGCAGCCGATGAATTATTTTCCATACTGTGTCGACACTGAGAAACAAATCGACCAAAATGTGCAAGAAACTGCCAAAAACAACATAATGCCTTTAAATAAGGCAAGTATTGCCTGAAAAACAATCCCACAAAATCCCATAACCGAACAAATATGAAAATGTGGACACTGAAAAGGATTACTTTTTGGGTATTTCTTTAGGAAAGGAAAAAGTATAAAAACGTTTTAAAAACCTGCAAACTTGGCTGAAAACGAACCTGCAAACTGGCACTTCTCATCTCCAGGCATGTTGCAATTTTGCCAAGAATCTTCTGTGGATTCAAAAATAATTCGCACTTGTTGGTTTGTGAAAAGTGTTCCTATTAACATAATGAAAAAGAGACGATGAAAAATTACCTTCTGTTCCTCTGTGAACTCTGTCGAGTTTGTTGACTGGACTTCTTTCTGCAGCTGCCGCGCAAGACTGAACATAGAAGGACAGTTAGTGAATAGTCAAGCGTTCCGTCCGCTGCGCGCTTTTGCGCCCCCTTGTGGCTTAAGACAAAACACCTCAATCTAAATCGTGCCATTAGATGCAATTTCATGTAATAGGGGGTAAAACATAGTTTACCAAGTAGATCCTAAATAGACGTTTGTTTCTCGCAAGAGCCTGGTCTTTTCTGAAAAATAAGAAGCGTTTCCTGAGGGCACAGGAGGAACCCACCCATAACAATGAGAGGGTGTGGCTGATATTTCTCAACACTCCTGAGGAATATCGGCCCGCTTCTGCGCTGCCTGACGAATAACGTCAGCCGCCGCAGCCTCGGAGCGGCTCCCGTCCAGCTGGCCGGCGCTGGGGGACGCGACCCACGCCGATCCCTCCGCAACCACTGCCACATCACGTCACGTCATGGCTCCGGGCGGGTTATTCACTGCCTGACAGCTGAGAGGAACTTCTTGCGGCGCCCTCCGTACCACCCCGTCCGCCCTCCGGCCCCCATCCCCGCGCCCTCCGTGCAACACCGTGGAGCGACGGATGCAGAGAGGAAGAGAAAACTGCAGCTGCGCCTAAGAGCGGCGATCACATGTTGAATGCAACTTACATTTGGTACTCGTCGATTGCCTCCACCAGCTGCCCCCAGGAGTCAAAGTCGGTGCCTTTTCTGAAACTGGCGTGCCATTTCTGGAGGGTCTTGTTGACATCAGACATGGTGGCAGGGCGGGTACCGGCGGCGTTCTCAGGGCAGCATAGCCGACGAGGTGGTTCATTGACAGGGCTTCACGCAGCAGCGTCTTCAGCCGGGTCGCCTGCGGTCCGGGAACGCTCTCACTCGCACACCGGTAACACCCTGACCAGACCAAACCCTTTCTGCCTGCTCACCCGAAAAATCCCATCCGCAAAAGAAAGGAAGTCCCGCCTGAGCTCGGGGTGTGCGCGATATGAGGCGCGGGGTTGCCCGAATGGACGGACGCGCGGTGTCAGTTCTGTGTCCGCGCTAATTGAAATAAAAGCAAGGGCCTCGGAGAGGTGTTCAAATTCACATTTTTCATTAAAATGCGATGCCCTTGGTTCCAAATTCCCTACATTCTTGCATTCTAAACCCACTTTACCAGACACAAAAGGAGTGGGGTCTCAAAACGCATCCGACCTATCCACATTTTTTCGGACTCTTTTTATAAAACCATTCAGTATCACAGGTCATTGGAAAATAAATATTTCGCACAATGATTCCACTGGATAAAACTCCGGTAAATTGGAAGTTAGTCAATCACTTGTCAAAGCATCACCAAAGGAAACTGAAAAAAGAGAAACCCTGGAAATGAGAAAAAAAAAATATGTTTTTTTGAATCAGCATGTCACCTCCTGAATGAGGGAGAGTTTGCCTAAAATCACTTAGAAATCCCCTAAGAGATTGTGGGCGACTAAAACCTTGAAATGGAAGAAGTTACAAAAAACATTAGAAAGTACTTGGAAATGTGTTACAAATTAAAATGCAAACTGTAATCTCAAATGAAGTAGAAATCACACAGCATAATCAAGAAATTGTTTAAAAAGCCGCAAGATTGTATGAAAAAAATGAAATTTCTTAATAATCTCAATGTTACTTGCTTACTTACTTGAAAAAATCATCTAGAACATTGCTAATAATTTGTTATAACTGAGGTGACACAAGCAGCATCTCCATCCCTCACCTCAGAATTATGAGGACTTTAATTTTGAAATCAGAAACCGATCTTAGATGACTTCCGGCTTTTTGTCTCGTCAACCTCCAACTTTGCAAACTCTGAATGCCGCAGCAGCATTAACTAGGAGCTTTTGTAAATGCATGAGAAAGGCGGTCTGTATCCATGGAATTGGGGGGTTTAGCCACGGCATAATGAAATAGGATGGATATCGTAGTGGCGGCCTCCGCCATTGCGGAGGACGACGAATCTGAAGATTTTGAAGTTTTGTGTTTGATGAGAGTCGGGAAAAATTCAGACTGGCTGTGCTTGCCACCAAACACAGAGGTGACGTATGCTAATGTTAGCTAGCTCACAAAAACGGTGCTGATACTCACAATAAAAAAGTTAATATCTCTGCTGCTCTGGATGTGTTCACTTTTCTTGAGCATATTTTGTCACTTACTACTTAAATCTGCGCCAGAGTAGCTTGGCGCTAACCTAACACTATACCGCTTGCTAGCTAACTGGCGATGGTTGTGTTTTATTTCTCTCTGCGCAGGTCTCCGTGGGACGCGGCGTGGATGTGACCTACCAGTTACTCTCTCCAAACTGTCCTCTGATGATCTCCAGGCTGCACTGTACGTTCAAGCAAAGGGAAGACGGCTATTGGACGGTGACAGACAAGAAGGTAGGAATTGGGATAATTAAAGAGCCTAAATTAATTTTACAGTTGCCAAATACTTAAATGCTAATCAGTTCAAACGAAGTAAAATCGTGAAAAACGTGGATACAGAGGTCTTGCACAAATGAGCATTATATACTTGTTGGCTGCCTCGTCTTATATCAAAGGCTAATGTTCAAGAAGTTTTCCTCCTATGTCCTCCTATTTCCTTCCTATGTCCATGTTTACTGCACAAATGTTATCTGTAGAAATATTCTGGTCCAACTTTTGATCTCATTGCCCCTTTTGCAGAAAAGAGTCAAGGAGGTTAGGGCAGAGAGAAGTTAATGCATCTCCATGGATGCCAGGCTCTGAAGTGCTATTGCAATAACTATTGCCATGTCTATGGCTCAGACACATTTTGACTATAGTAACAAAGTATACGACTAAGTAATGCTATACCCAACAATATTTGTGTGAAATGTTGTCAATGTTGTCAACATCGTGCTAAATAATATAATGTTTTAAATGCTTGACGATTCAATGTTTTCAGCTTGCACAGCTCAATGTCAAAGCAGTAATTTAATATTTGTGCAGTTTTTATAAAGGTCTCTCTTGATTTCTTGAGAGCTCAAGATTAGTTTTAATGGTGTCAACAACACATAGGCTAACATAGTGAAACACATGACAAACCTTTTCATTAGTGTCAGGAGTGAAAATTAGATCTCTTCCATTTTTTTATGCTATCATTACAATATCTGAAGCACTGCAGTCATCGTTAGTAGTTATTTTACAATTGACTGTGTGACCAGGTTTTTTTTCATTTAGAAAATAGTTCATATAATTGCCTCAAAATTATGGTTCTAGTCTACACGCTTTGCAAAAGGACCAGCATTTTTAATTAACCTATTTTATTTTTATTCATTGTGTATTTGGTCCACTGAGGTTACTTTGACCTCTGTGACCAGTAAATGGCACAGTGTGTTTTCATCTCACTTTTGGATAATAAAAAGGCCCCCAAAATCTCTACCCATGTTACATCACAGCATTCCCTTTTCACAAGTATCTTCTCAGCTCCGTTTCCTACATAGGATGGTCCCCCTTGTTACATCACAGCTTCCTTTTTTTGCACCATTACAGTGTGAGAGTGACAGGAATAAAAGCAAGAAGGATAAACTGTGCTCAATAGGCACCTTTAAAAATATGAAATCATCATCAGCCTTTATACATCGGAGCCCAATACAATGTTGCCCCCCCTCCAACTAAGGAATGAAAGACTGATTGCACTAACAAGATACAATAGGAACAATCACAACAGCTGGACTTGAAAGAAAACTTTGACAGCAATGAAAATTGAGGTACAATAAAACGTGAGCCAGTGGTCATGCCACTCCTTGGATACAAACTGCCATTAATCATCACCTAAGAAGAAGACCCCATCCCTTTCTCTATGTCTACCCCCTTTTTTACAATATTAGTTAATGGAGACTCAACTAAGGGATTCACTGTACATTGTATTTTTGAAGGAGCACTGGACCAGTGACATGTGTGTGAAAGCAGGACCAGAGACATGCATGTGAAAGCAATGGACACAAAAGGTGATAGGGCTTGAAAATGGCACTAAATCAACTCTACGGATGCCAAATCTAGTAAAACCTCACGTAACCTATTGGACATAAAGAGATGTTGCATATATGTTAATTAGTAGGAACATGACCTTGCTCACTTTGGACCAGAGGACACATGTGGCGTGGTGTACAGGAAGTCATTATCAAGGGTTAATGCGGATCATAGCTATGGGAACTTCAGGGACTTGTTCTGATAAATGTGATGGTTTCCCAATAATCATTCACAGTCTTAAAACACAATTTTTGGAGACAAGATTCTGGTATGTAAATCCTTTTTTTCAGCTGATAAAGACAACACTTTTCTTTCCCAGAGTCTCAATGGAGTGTGGATCAATGGAAACCGCATACCTGCTGAAGAAGCCCACCAGCTGAAGCTTGGTGACTCCATACAACTTGGAGTCCCTCTACTAGGAGCCAAAGTGGAGTATGAATATATACTTGTACAGCGAGCACTCAGGGACATTAAACACAATCTAGCAAAGGAGCACGAAGAGGCTGATAAATATGTGCACAAGAAGTCCAAGAGAAAATTTAACGAGGACGAAGTAGAGCCATCGACGTCAAAGCCAAAGCTCTACCGCTGCACTTTTTCAGACAAGTCTTCTGCGCAGCCCTGCCCTCTGTCTCAAGTGAAGCAACAGCAGCAGCTCAGTAACACAGAAACTGGTCCCAATAGACAAGCCAAGGAAATAGAACAGCCCTCTACTGGTTCCAGTATTCCCTGTGACCTGGACAACTTGAAGATGTATGTGTTACCGCTAATCACAGAGCAAAGTCTCAAAGTTTATATCCATGCCAAGTGGTATGAAGGAAATAAATTATTACTGTATTCAGGTGTCCATTTTTCAACAGGTATCACTGTGTCAGCTCTGTAAAATCATAGGATGGATTCACAAAGCAAATAAATTCATAGTAATAAGGGTTATAAATCTGCTTTTGTTTAATACCCTAAAGGCTCTGAAAGCAGGAGACTGACCAGCCTCACTGATCTGACCTGTAAAGTAGTTTATGAATTAAAAAGTGTTCCAAATGGTTTTTGAATCGTATGGTATACATTTCATAACTACTTAAATATGTCTCAACTATTTGTAAATTTCATGTTAATTTTAATGACCCGTTTAGTGATTTTTAAAATTTGTTTCACGGAGGTAATTTTTGGGTGATTTGTTTGCTAATTTTTAGGTAGGTTTTCAGTTGCACCTGTAGTCGCTGATTTTTATGTAAGGTGTCAAGTACCAATTTAGACATGGCATTGTTCTTAATTTTTAATCAGTTTCTAGAAAATATTGATAATGTTACATGTGGTATGATAGCAACATTTTTACTGCTGTGGAATGAATTGTTCGATTGACCTGTGACTGGGTATTTACAGTAAAATAGTTTTTCACAATAGTGTTACAGTCGGGCATTTTTCAATACAATATTGATATGTTATCTGTAGTCCATCTGATAACGACACCCCATGTTTCATTAATAACAGGCTGGCCTTTTTTTAACAGGCCTTTAAGATATATTCCTTTTTGGCACAATTAAAATTATGGAACGTAGAGAGTTGCTTTATCTCTATTTTCTCAGGTTAAAAGACCAAATTCAGGGAAGATTTTCTTAGTGTAAATGCTGTCTTTCTTGGTGTCTTTTCACAACTACTTCTGTAGGTACAGCCAGAACATTTTGCTGCTGAAGGAGCAGGTGGACAACACACAGAAGCAGGTCGCCTCACTGGAGGCTGAGCCGCAGCGGGCTGATCCGATCCGCGAAGAGCAAGTGAAGGAGCTGGAGGCCCAGCTGGAGACCCTCCGAGCCAAGATGCACAGAATGGAAACATTAGAAAAGTCCTTCAGTGATACAAAGAGGCAGCTGGAGGTGAGAGGCTTCTCATTGGCTTCTTTCACACATAGGAATACACACAGGACTAGTAAGTTGTTCTAGTAATTGTTCTGCCTGTATATCAATGACTTACCGGAAGCTTGTACTGATGTAGATGTACAAATGTATGCCGATGATACGGTGATTTACACCCATGGTAGAAAATTGACAGAGGTGGCAGACAAACATGAAAAAGCTTGAGATAATATTGACAAATGGCTTCAAGAGTCATGCCTAACGCTAAACATTAAAAAACTGTAACAATTTACTTAAATAAGAAGCAAATGTGTGGCCCACAACTCAGCTTTCAAGGACAAATGATTAATAATGTGCAGGAAGTTAAATACTTAGGCTTGTTTTTAGTTTCTACTCTTAGCTTTGAAGCACTTAAATAGACTTCTGAAACTGAACATTGCAAATTTTAGACATATTAGGAATTCACTGGATCTCCATGCATCAAAGGCCTTTCTTCATGCCATGATCTTCTCACTTTTACATTATTGCATAATCTGCTGGTCACAGGCTGGAAAGACATTCAAAAAAAATCCACTGAAACACCTTTTAAGCAAGCTCTTTAAGTCTATGATAAAAAAAATCTTTAAATTATCATAATTGTAATATATTAAATAAGTACAAAATGTTGAACTCTGAAAATATGATCTTGTACTCAGAAATGCGGCTGCTTTATAGAATTCTCCACAACACTGCTCCCCCTCCTTTACAAGGGTTCTTTCAGTTACGTTCAGAGTAGATGAATAGAACATCTCGATCCTCTGCTAGTTCTGATCTGACCATTCCACTTAAACACACTGTGTTTGGACAATCAGCGTTTACATGCATAGCAGCTAAACACTGGAACACACTCCCAAGTTGGACTAAAAACATGCTCCGACTATCATGCTTTCATGCTTTAAGGTTAATATTGCAGTCTTTATTGATTATGGTATTGTTTTATGTCTTGTGGATTATCGTACAGTTTTATTTACTTTTTTAGGCAATTCATGGCCAAGGACTACAGATGTAAATTAGCTTGTAGCTAACTCTGGTGTAGAGCATATCTTCTTTTTAAGATTAATGTTTTCTGCACACTGTCCTTGTTTAAATAAACAAAAAAAAAGTATTGTATGGAATCATTGTAGTAATTTATTTTTCCACTGATTGATATCCATACTTGGGATACACTGAGAATGACAACATACTTTTGAATATCTTGATTATTTATTTATTTATTTATTGCTCAGTTGCACAGTCATTATGGAAGTATATCATCAATTTGAAACCAAAATTTCTGAGGCAAAGTCAAAGCAGCCTTTCTCTAGTTTGGCACATAGTAACTGTCAGCACTAATCAATGTACAAAGACTAGTGTGAGAGAACTCAAAGAGAACACAGAGTTAAAATATAGAGAGAATACAAAGACATGACAATGTAGTAGGAGACACCAAGGGAGATGGTCTATGTCTGGTGTCGGTCAAACAAGCGGTCATTGCATATTTCAGTCATGGATCTGAGTCAATGTCAGACTATCTAAACAGTGTGAACAGTATCACTTACTACATCTATTTTCTTTCTGCTGACGACTGATGTTTGCCTTTAGTCTTGAAAATTAATGTCTGTCCTCTTGTGAATTTTAAGGCTGAAAAAACCCAGCAGCAAGAGGAGCTTTTAAAAAGACAGCTGGAGGAGGCATTACAGGAGGTAAACTAAATAGCAGGATGTTCATAAAAGGATTTTGATGGAAATAGTAAAAGGAGCAAAAAAGTCAAAGCCTTTTCTAATAGTTGACATTTCAAAATCTTATCACCAAATCACAAAAATGTAAGGAATAAAATGAGATAATCCTATTTCACATCTGCAGCAGAAGAAGGTAATAGATGAACTCACCCTTTCTCGACAAGGCTTTGAAGAGATTATTTTGGCCAAAAACAAAGAGCTTGAAGTCACAAAGGTACAATGCTATATTCAAGTCTATTTAAGCTTCAATTTTTGAATGCCTTGGCTTGTTATTGATAGACCTTTATTATTTGTTTTTTTTTCTTTTCAGGAGGAGAAGGACAGGGCAAGGGCCCAGAAAGAGGAAGTAGTAACACAAGTAACTGAAGTTCTAGAGAATGAGCTTCAGTGCATCATCTGCTCTGAGCTTTTCATCGAGGTAAGGAGACAGCAGGGTGTCTGGTCCATTATATTCTAATCCAGTATTTCTTTGACTGGCAGCACAGTGAGTGTAAAATGAATACCGAAGTGCAGCCAACTGTTTTCTTTTCTCATCAACAGGCAGTTATCCTGAGCTGTGCTCACAGCTTCTGCCATTACTGCATCAATCAGTGGTGCAAAAAGAAAGAAGAGTGTCCCATCTGCCGACAGACCATTCAGTCCAAGACCCGCTGCCTGGCCTTGGATAACTGCATCAACCGCATGGTGGAGGACCTGAGCCTGGACATGAAGGCAAGACGCCAGACACTCATAACTGAGAGGAAAGGTGAGAGGTGCGTTATCAGCTGGATCACGGAAGGACTATGCAGGTTTCGTACTGAAAGATGGCATTCGCTCAGCTGTACATGCCACTTGGACCGCCTTGTCTCCTCACCTTAGTAACTATGCAAATGCAAAAGCACCCATTGTTTTGCAATCAGTAAGAGGGCACACATGTAGGTGTCTACACATTGTCAATTTTAGAACTCATCTCACATGACTTGTTCTTGATGAATATGATCATCCGACAACAATTTTCTTCTCAGCAAGAATGAGAACGCATTTTATTTCAGGTGCGCAATGGATGTTCGTGCATCTCTTAGCCAAGCACTCATGGATGTGTGTTAACATCCCCACATGACATGAACAGAGAAATTATCAGTTTACTCTGGATTCAGGCTGTGGAAATCATTTTAATGCATATGTGGGAAAACAAGGTCACATAAGGTTTCGTTTCAATGTTGGGCTGTAGATCATAAGTGCTCAAATATGTGAAGAAATCTTGTTTTGAAATCCCTCTTGACTTCAGAAAATTTAGGGGAATGTATTGGTGTGTAAGGGTGAGTTTCAGTACTTGGTAGTTTGGCACTCTGCTTGACTGACGAAACACACATTCTCACTGCAGGTAAAAATTTTGACATATACATACCTTAAAGCTACTAATTATTGCTCGATTGAGTTTTCTCTTGTCGTAATTTCCATCCTACCCTGATTCTGCTGACTCCAACCTTCAAAACATGCATTAAGCTTTCACCAATCTTTCAAGTCTACAGCACCAACCAGTGAGGTTCTGGCTGGTGTGATGGAGCTGCTCTGAGACTGGAGCTGTATGAAGTCAACCTGCGCTGCTTGTCCTGGTCCTGTGAAGGACTTAATGTGTTGCTGTGCAGATTTTAAGCACAAGATGGCAGCACAGTGGTATTTTAATTCTGTTGTAGGATTTTTGGGGGGAAACTGAGCATGAACAATTTGACTTAGAAGCCAAAAATCATAGATATGGTGCTGAATTTTTTTGATATGAGTTCAGCTTGTTGAGGTTAGAAAAAATACATTTTAAAAATAAATGCACCTAAAAGAAGTCAAGAGCCAGCTATATCATAGCAGCGGGCTACAAAATGAAGTGAGAATAGCCACCCTTGACCTTTTTTTCAATCTCAACATTTATCTCAATTTTTCCCACTAATTTAAGACAGAATAAATCTGAAAGTCCACAAGAATATATCACATGTAATATTCCCAAAATTTGAAAGAAAAAGTAAAAATTCCTCCAAAAGAGTTTAGACTAGATTGACATTGTGTGAAGTTTTTCCACCATATTTCCCTTCATCTTTAAATGAAGACATCCATCCTTGGCACTACCATTTTGAAATCCCAAAGAATGTCCAGATAATCCCGATGGCTGTGCAATTAATGACGTTAAAGTTGGCTATTTTTATCTCGATCCACCAATTCTGCTCACATCCAATATTTCCGATATTAATCTTGTAATTTCTAGTCAAGAATCGTGAGACCTGCAATGACATTTACAAGTATTAATTGTGCTGCCAATTCCAGATAGAGCAGTTTCCTCTGCAGCCCAATCATTGTTCAACAACATTGTTGGAGTGGCTGGAACACTCTTTCATGAGTTATTCTGAGTTATTCAAACATGCACCACCCGACTGCTTCACAATCACATAGTTATTTTAGAAAGTCCCCTGACTTTCCAAGTCTGAGTAAAATATATATAAATATTACTCTATATTATATACAACTTAAAACCTGCTTGCCCAAGCTTCTATCTTCTAAGTCTTCTAAGTTGTTGTATATAATATTACTCTATAAAAATATAAATATTTTTATAGAGTAAAAAATATATAGTAAATACTTATGTATGAAGTAAATGGCTGAAAGCCACATTTGGTACTTTTACTCACACTCTCTTAAGATTGTGAACAGCACTGATAGGAAGATGATTAAACGCAATATGAGATGATCAGTGTTGCCAATGCCCAGAGAATCTACAACATATTGATGTAACTCAACAAAGAATGAAATGCAAACATTAGAATTCAGGGAGGTCATACTTTATGTTTCAGTGATTAACAATTTTTTACAACACTCTTTGTTTTACTTGTGGATATATATTAACATTGGCCCCTGAAAAAACACTATCTCTCCCCTACTCAGGAACTTTTTCCTGATAGTCAGAAGCCCAATTTTTTCATGATAAATGAACATCTGATGAGGTTGAAAATATGTTGAATACTTCAGCACTACTAACAAAGCACTACGTGAATGCAGCCTCAAGGCAGCACAGGCCAGTGTCTCCCAGAGTCGGTCCCAAGCCTGGTTAAATGCAGAGGGTTGCGTCAGGAAGGGCATCCGGCGTAAAACTTTTGCCAAAAACCAAATATGTGAATCAAACCTAAGAATTTCATACCGGTCGAGACCCGGGTTAACAACGACCGCCATTGGTGCTGATAACCTACGGGGTACCAGAGGGAATTGGGCTACTGTGGGTCGAAGAAGGGGAGGAGGAAGGCGTGTTCGAAAGCTGAGAGAGAAGAGGAAAGGCAAGAGTCTGGGACTGAGATTAGGGACTTTAAATATTGGGACGATGACAGGAAAAGGTAGAGAGTTGACATGATGCAGAGAAGGAAGGTGGATATACTGTGTGTCCAGGAGACCGGGTGGAAAGGTAGTAAGGATAGAAGCCTGGGCAAGCAGGTTTCAAGTTGTACTATCATGGTACAGACAGGAGGAGAAATGGAGAAGGAGTTATCTTGAAGGAGGAGTTTGTTAGGAATGTTCTGAAGGTGAAAAGAATATCAGATAGACTTATGAGTCTGAAACTGGAAATTGAAGGTGTGATGCTCAATGTTGTTAGTGGCTATGCCCCACTGGTGGGATGCGAGTTAAAGGAGAAGGAGAACTTTTGGAATGAGTTAGAAGTGATGCAGAATATCCCCAGAGATGAGCGAGTGGTAATTGGTGCAGACTTCAATGGGCATGTTGGTGCAGGTGATGAAGAAGTGATGGGCAGGTATGGTATCCAGGATTGGAACGCAAAGGGACAAATGGTGATAGACTTTACAAAAAGGATGGAAATGGCTGTAGTGAATACTTTTTTCCAGAAAAGACAGGAACATAGGGTAACTTATAAGAGCTGAGGTAGGAGCACGCAAGTAGACTACATCTTGTATAGACGAGGTAATCTGAAAGAGATCAGTGACTTCAAAGTAGTGGTAGGGGAGAGTGTAGCCAGACAGCATAGGATGGTGGTCTGTAGGATGACTCTGATGATGAGGAAGATCAAGAGGGCAAAGGCAGAGCGGAGGACAATGGGGTGGAAGCTGAAAAAGGAGTGTTGTATGGTTTTTAGGGAGGAGTTGAGAAAGGCTCTGGCGGGTCAGGGATAGCTTCCAGATGAGGTAAGCAGGAAGAGAATGATTTATACAGGTTGGCAAAACAGAGAGATAGATATGGAAAGGATATACAGCAGGTCCGGGTGATTTAGGATAGAGAGGGAAATTGACAGATGCTAGAAGAGTGATGGGAAGATGGA
The DNA here is from genome assembly GCA_901007705.1 of Fistularia tabacaria. Classification (NCBI taxonomy): domain Eukaryota; kingdom Metazoa; phylum Chordata; class Actinopteri; order Syngnathiformes; family Fistulariidae; genus Fistularia; species Fistularia tabacaria. The sequence goes on from CAAKHD010004480.1 coordinate 313,009, forward strand.
AAGAGTACTTTGAAGAGCTGATGAATAAGGAAAATGAAAGAGAGGAAAGGGCAGAAGAGGTGACTACTGTAGACCACAAAGAAGCAGAGATTAGTAAAGGTGAAGTGAGGAGGGCAATGAAGAGGATGAAGAGTGGAAAGGCAGTTGATCCTGATAATGTACCTGTGGAGGCATGGAAGTGTCTTGGAGAGGCAGCGGTAGAGTTTCTGGCTAGATTATTCAACAGGATCTTCGAGAGTGAGAAGATGCCTAAGGAATGGAGAAAAAGTGTGATGACGCACATTTTCAAGAATAAGGGGGATGTGCAGAATTGCAATAACTATAGCGCGATAAAGTTGATGAGCCATATAATGAAGTTATGGGAAAGAGTAGTGGAAACTAGACTGGGAGCGGAAATCAGCATTTGTGCGCAGCAGTATGGCTTCATGCCTAGAAAGAGTACTACAGATGCAGTATTTGCTTTGAGAATGCTAATAAAGAAGTACAGAGAAGGTCAGAGGGAGCTGCATTGCACTTTTGTAGACCTAGAAAAAACATTTGACAGGGTGCCGAGAAAGGGACTCTGGTATTGTATGAGGAAGTCTGGAGTGGCAGAGAAGTATGTTAGACTGGTGCAGGACATGTATGCTAGCTGTGAGGCAGTGGCGAGGTGTGTTGTAGGTGTAACAGAGAAGTTCAAGGTGGTTTGAAGATGCCATTGTGATCTGTAGTGAGAGCAGGGAACAAGTTGAGGAAAATCTTGAGAGGTGGGGGTATGCCCTGGAAATCAGAGGAATGAAGGTTAGTCACCAATTAAGCTAGACAGGATATATATGTGTGAATGAGAGGAACCCGGGTGGAACAGTGAGGCTACAGGGAGTTGAGATCAAGACGCTGTAGGATTTCAAGTACTTAGGGTCAACGGTCCAGAGCAACAGAGAATGTGGAAAAGAGGTAAAGAAACGGGTTCAAGCAGATAGGAATGGGTACTATGTGATAGAAGACTATCAGCCAGGAGAAAAGGAGAGGTGTTCAAGACAGCGGTGAGACCCGCGACGCTGTATAGTTTGGAGACAGTGACAATGACGAAAAGAAAGGACACAGAGCTTGAGGTTGCAGAGATGAAGATGTTGAGGTGCTCTTTGTGAGTGACGAGGATGGATAGGATCAGGAATAAGTCCATCAGAGGGACAGCACATGTTAGATGTTTTTGAGAGAAGAGGAGCCAGACTGAGATTGTTCGGTCATGTACAGAGGAGGGATGGTGAATATATTGGGAGAAGGATGCTGGAATTGGAGCTGCCGGGCAGGACATCGAGAGGAAGACCGAAGAGAAGATTTATGGTCATAGTGAGAGTGGATATAAAAGTTGTTTGTGTGAGAGGAGGATACAGAGAATCAGGTTAGATGGAGAAAGTTGATTCGCTGTAGTGACCCCTGAAGGGAAAAGCTGAAAGGAAAAGAAGAAGAATAAAAAAGATGTCTTGATTCCATTTTGGTGAAAAGTTTCTGAATGTCACTGAAAGCTCTTCTGTACAGCATCATTCCAACTTTTCAAAATGAACATTTTTAAAATATAAAATATGTTATCTGTTTTTAATAATTTTTTGCTTAAAATAATTAAAGAGCTTTTGGTAGTTTGTTGGCGGTGTCTTTATTTTTAATAAGGTGTGGCACGGGAGGTAGAGCTATCGTCCTTGGAACCGAACCTTCCTGGTTTGATTCCCCGGTCCTCCGAGTGTGTTGAAGTGTTGTTGAGCAAGACACTGAACCCCTAACTGCTCCCCTGGCGCTGGTAGATGGCAGCCAACTGCTCATGGTTCATCCATGGTGGGTTTAATGCAGAGAACGAATTTCCCCTGAGGGATTAATAAAGTATACATTATCATTATAATTCATCTCTTGAGAATTTTATTGTTCATTTTTTCTAAATGTGTAGGTCACTTTTTTCTGCAATTTAAGTTGACTTAATTTACAATTTATTTAAGGAGTTTTATCCGCCAGGATGAAAATCTTCTTTTGGCTTCTCCTTGATCAGAGGTTGCCTCAGCAAATCATCTGCCCCGTCGTCTGCATCTGCCTCTGTCAACCACACTAAATGCATATCTTCCTCCAACACATCTACAAATCCCCTGTACCAGGCTAAAATCAATGGACCCAACTAGAGCGAAATTATCAAACACATTTACTAAATTGGCAAAAATTGTTGACATCAAAAACCTAAAGTTTTTACCAGTCATGATCAATGTTTGGATGTAGGAAGAAATATCACGCACAAAAGTTTTGGTCATGTTCCATTCAGTTATGGAAACATCAGGCGTATGCGGTGATGTTGAGTGAGAGATTTGAAAGTGGCTAAGTGAGAATGATCTGACATTTTTATTTGTTTTGACGCCAACAGCTAAACCTGCAGAGGTGATGGTGATACAGGGGGATGAAAGCAGCAGGAGCAGCATGTCATCTACAAACAGGAGACACATCTCCGTGGTCTCCATTGATTCAGGCAGCAGCCTCGACTTGGACTGGAGTTCAAATTCAAGCTTCATGCTTCTGTCCGACAGTGATATGGAAGATTAGCTCTTCTCTATTATGGGCTCTGGGGATTTTTGTTCATGTCGTCTCTTGAGTCCAATAAACATATTCAGCTAAAGTTTGCATTTGTTTCTATTAGATAAATGACAAGTGTTTGGTTTTTTTTAATTTCCAACAAAATCAATAATAATAAAGGTTCATCAGATGCATTTTTCATAGTCACCTCCTGCTTCTATCTTGTGAAGCAGATGCTAGTTTTGTAAATCGAGGGATTCACTGCAGTTCATGCAAAGGGAACTGTTGGGAAACTGATAAGTTAAAAAAAATGTGTTTGGCAAATATGAATTTGTTCTGTAACTTTCCGCGAAGGTTTTTGACGAGGTTTTAATGCGATTGACCCTGATAGGATCAGCAATTTGTTTTTGTTTCCACTTCAAGCCTTGTGGTACTTCATTTTCCAGCAGAGGACTTCATAAGCCTTCATTTCCATGTCCAAATAAACAACTTTGTTGTATCACTGTGACCGAGTGTAACGTCACCCCTTTGCGACTGACTACGGGCTGTTTCCTCTGTGTCCTTGTTTTTGCCTAGTTTGTTGCCATACATCCTCAATGTAAATACGTTGTTGAGCATTGAAGACAATTTGCCTCTGATCCAAAATGCTTTAGTCACTTGCCAGGGAAGCTGCAGGACACTCCAGCTGACACGTGACCATCATTAGCATCACACCACTCCGCTGCGGAGGTGGTGCATAACACCACTTGTCATCACTCTCAACATACTTCTAATCCATCTCAGCCACTTTATTCACACCCAGACTTGTGACCTTGTCACATAACAGCCTGGAGGTCCTGTAGCTTCCTTGGAAAGTAAATGATGGGGGTGTCTCAGCAGAAATACTACAAATTATTAGGTTTGGAACTCAAGTTTAAAAGATTTTGCTTACATTATTTCTGGATGCAGGAAAGTGCAATAGAATGATTATCCAAGTCAAAGACTCCAACCAGCTCTCTCCATTCAGAATGTGAAATATAAAACACTCAGTGGCATTCACATGTATATTTAATGTGTCGATTGTTTTAGCAATTATATTTTCTCAAGTCTTAGTGTACCATTTATATAGTGAAAGGTCACACTACATTACGCATGATATGAAATGTACTTCTGAAGCTCGGACTTGCCATTCAAGCATCGGTTCGCTGCTTTTTTATAAGCAGATTAACGCATTTAGGACGGATGTCGGAAATGGCTGTCATGGCTCATGTACAAAAGGCAGTGAAAAGCACTAGCAGAAAGTTAATCTAAAGTGGACTAGGTAATTACAGTGATACAAAAAACTGTTGTTTAGCTAAAGATCAGCAGACAAAATAGTTTTATTAGATGATTTACGTTGACCCTCAATTGTACAGAAGTGACACCAGAAGAACACTGACGTAATTCCCTTGAGTAAAACAAAAAGCAACACGGTTAGGAGGAAGACCTGTGCTTTCACTGAAATGAAAAGTGATGGGGAAACGGTTGTTTCCTGAAATTTGGCCGAACTCAGTGACTGATTCAGACTTCAGCATCCTTTCCAGTTGTCGTGCAGGAGGCAGCATGTAGTAGCTGCTCAATTACAATGGGTTCAAGATATTTTTATTTTATTCATTTTTTTCACTTTAAATTTTTGATTTGTGTTAATACCTCAAAACAACAATCATAACTGCGCACTGTGGGGTACTAGTCAGTGTATGCCTGGCACATGAGGAAGCAAAAATCAGCTAAGGTCACATAACCTTGACTTAATATGAACAAGCATTTGAACACCGACTGGACTGAAGAAGTCTCTTGAATGAGAGGCAAAACATTTTCCAAAAAAAACAAAAATCGAAGTGCAGTTTGCAAAAATGAGATATTAATGTGAGAAGCGTTTTGACGCTTTTTTTCTTTCATATTGATGTATGCAAAAATTACTTAGGGCCATTCTACTTGAGAAGAAGATCTAGAAAACAATCTGGAACATTGAAGGCAGCACTTACAGGTTACGTAATTAAGTAGCATCTTATTACACATCAGTATAAAGCAGGTCATGCTTCTCTTTGCAGTCCAAAAAGACAGTGTAGGCATTTTAACAAGATTTGACTTGTCCAGATATTTATCCAAGTCTTCCAAGATTTGGCACTAACAAGCCAAGTACAGGAAGGGTTTATTGACTGGAAAGCTGTGTCATCAAGCAAAGCAGGTTCTTTTCGTTCTCTCCCAATGACAGTCCTGTCAAACTAGTGCGTGCTTAAGGAAATGTGGACGGGGCCCAGCCTGCGCTGGTTCTGGGAGTGCTCAACTAACTTGAACAAATATTTTGCTTTGATTTATTGTTAAGAGAGCTCAATTGTGGCCAAAAAAAGAAGATACAATGTAAGTGAGACAGTCCTGTATAAAACTGATAAAGCAGAGGGGCCTTTACAAGACCAACAATTTTACATTGTGATTAAGATATTGTTATTTCTACAAGGGAAACAGGCTTTTAATGTTAGTAATGTAACCTTCACATAATTCCAGCTGTGCCTCCTATTGTGAGTATTATTTTTGTCAAACTTTCTGTTCCATTTTCAGTTTTAGTTGCTTGACCTTTGTTTTCTCCTTGGGATTAAAGTTCAAGGAAATTTACCAGTGAAAATAACCATGGGGATTTTTGCTTTGTACTATTTAAAAGCCAGTTACAGTATCAGGAAGTAATAGCTTCTGCTCCCTACGGCAAAAAAGAATTTTAACCGGTTTCCAAAGTTGCTGTTCTAGTTTTTCTTTTCGCGTATTTATGGTTCATCACCCAGTCAGGGAAAGAAGCAAGCAAAAAGGGTCATGATCATTTTATTACTTCCTCTTGTGAGGGAGAAAATCAGTTGACTTCTTGTCATAAAGTCCAAAATGATGTTTGACAACTGAATCACAAAAAAACAACAACAGGCGGTCAGCTGAACCTGTACAGCAGTTTTTTGGTGCAGATGCAGGAAAAGTCAAGCCTGTGATTCAGCCACTGGAACAGCAGCTTCCAGAGAGACCGCGCCTTTCTGCGCCAAGGATGGCTGATGTCATGCCAGGCCAGTCCATTAAAGCAGGAGTACGAGGGAAGCGTGTGTCTGTCAGGCAGTATTACACAGGGACGACAGTGATGGACTGCCTCTGGGCTACAGTTAGAGCCTCGTTCCTCCGTCCGAGCCTCTGTGTAGCTCCTGGAGAAACATTGTGATTTCAGTAAAAACTATCTCTTCTTTTCCACATGGCTGCATTGTGTGCTACCTGCATCCTTCCACTTTTGTATATGTGAAAATCTCACACGGTTCACCAAAAGATGAACTCTTTTAGTTCACAGATATAAAATGCTTCAGTTATCCATAACTGATTTGTATGGTTTAGGGATAAAAAAGAAATATCACATTTTTTCAGCTTTTTTTTGCCTTTCTTTATAAATTGTGATGGCAGGAGCATCTCTTTTCTTTAAGAAAACAAAAAGCCCTGAATTTTCAGTAATGGATGTTCTAGATGCCAATATTGGAACCTATATCCTGCACGGTGATGCTCATCATTCAAGAGGGGTAAAATTCAAAGATGGAGCATCTCATCCACAGATTATCTGTGCAACCAAATAATGATGATAACAATGCTTATTGACTGTACATATCACATGCACAAACTAACATTACAAAGTGCTTCTTACCTGGAACAGCAAGGTGGCATCTAAAAGCACATACATTATGTCCCCTTTCCTTGTCCTTGTCCCAGGCGGAGCCAGAGGTAATCCTTTGTTCCTTAGGGTTGACTTGAGTGCAGAGACCAAATTCCTCTGTATGATTAGTATGTTCGACATACATCACCTTTACCTTTGTCCACATAACCATGACCATAAAAACAAATAGCAACATTAAGTATAGTTGTGAAAGAAAACAAAGCATTACTAATTCATGAGTAATTCAAATTATTTAAGGCAGTTAGACAAGTTCATAATAATAAATAGCACATTACAACATTGAAACACGTCAAAGGGCTTTAATGAAAGGACACTGCAAATCATCATGAAGAAAAAACGATAAGTAATTGTAGATTTAAAGGAAGTACATTAAAACAAACATCAGGATCAAAATGGTTATGAGCTGTGTGGTTCCTGTATTTCAGCTCAGTTATAAGCAAAAATGTGAAAGATCAATAGTATTCTGGGTGCTTGTGGGTCATGCGGCGAAATCTGAATGTTACTCCTTTGTCGTGTGACTTTGGGAACAAAAAGCAGACCTTCCTATCTCACATTGATTTCAAATCCAGTTATCCATCAAGAACTCATAATTTGGGTTTGTCCTGTTTATTCACATAAAAACAAAGACATTGGATCAGAAATGATGGTGATGATAATTTATCCAGCTACTTGTGGCTGGATGATATATTTGTTGTAACGGCACAGAAAACTGCTTGAGCTGTTGGTTTATTGTTAGAATTTTTGTGCATCTATCAAAAGCAGACTGAGTTTCAATATTACTTCTGACAAGATCTGTGTGGGAGATGTGATCAATCTCACCTCGAGTTTCACATAGCAGCAAAGCAGTAGCTGCACTTCGTACCTGATTTTTGTTGTTTTTTTTTGTACAAGGTGGAATCAGTCCAACATGATCCCTTCCAAAAAAGGTCCAGGATCCATATCCGAGGTCCATCTGTTAGCTTTGTAAAATCCAAATTTCTTCTCAGCATGAACAGGCAGAGCAACACAGCATTGCACCAGCTCAGTAGAAAACTAGTAATGTGCTAAATGAATAAATGTGGTCTAGTTTATATTTCTGGCATTAAGGTTAATAAAACCTCATAGTCGTGTAAAATTCTTGCCTGAAATTCTCCTTTGGTACATAATTACATAATTGAGACATTGTGTTAAGCTGCATGTCCCCGCTTCCCTTTAAGTAGACTGCACTTGTTGCAGATGAATTATGCTGGATTGCGTGACTTTTGGAAATAGTAAGTTTCCCATCCAGTTCAAGTGTTTAGATCAATATCAATTATTATTTGCCCGTGCTTGAGCAATGCGATCTGTGCAAATGTGTTCTTTGCCAGGGTTTTAAGAATATTGAGGTCAGATTAGATAAGATTAGATTCAACTTTATTGTCATTACACTTGTTCAGAACATTGCAACGAAATGCAGTTTAGCATCTTACCAGAAGTGCAACAGCGTAAGTATCAGATAATTACAACACAGATCAATATATATGCATATATATAAATGGGACGGTTTGAAAGCTGCTATTACTGATATTTACAATATTTAGATTTTATCATATAACAGTGCCTGTTAACGTGCTTCAACAGGGTGAGAGTTCAACAGTGCTAATGCCCTGTGAGGACTAAAAGAACTTTCACTGTCGAGGACATTTTAACGGAGAAAAAATAAAGAGCGGAAATGCAGCCCTCTCGATCCAGACGGGATCTGGACGACGACTGGATAGCGAAACACTCTGTTGCTATGGAGACGTGTGACCGACCGCATACGCCACTGCGGGTGAGTTCTTACTGAGAGCAACATCGAACGAGCCGTGTGAAATTACGATGTTTTAGGATTATGGCAATTCATTTTATTGCCCTTTATTGTTGCCCCAACTTTTCTCGCCAGGAGGGATTAGTTTGTTTTTTTGTTTTTTGTTGTTCTCATAGGCCAGACGGGGTTGAACCCACACTATGAGGTAAGGGGGGGGGGGGGGGGTGATGTGACGTCACACAAGATGGAAGGCATCGTATCCATAGGCGTTACCAAACTTGTGATGTAACATAGGAAGCAAGCTATGACAAGATCTTTAGAAATCTAATCGTAAGATTGAGAATGATAGAAACGATGCTCTGACATAGGCTGCAACAGGAATCTGCAGCAGCCCCCCTCCCATGTGACATCACACAGGGGGTTTCGTAGTCCAGCTTAAAAAAAGTCACAAATAGAAAACAGTAGAGAGGAACCATGCAATTCCCGGAGGAATACATTGAATTCAGGCTCTTTTTTCAAGGCATCAAAAATTCTAATTTGACATTTAGACATTCTTCAGAAAGTGTCAGAATGTTAGTTTCGGATTAAAGCATGACCCATCAAAAATACCATTCTAAATGTCACCCTCGAAATGTTCAAGTTGTATCTTCTAGATAAAGATAAAGCCACAAGAGTCGTCTGAAACCCATCTACAACCATGTCCAAGTCACCAGAGGACTTGAGGAGGATGAGGAGGATCATCGCTGAAGATCCATGTTGGTCTTTGGCCATAGTGCCTACTCTATCGAACCTCTGTCTGCAAAATGTTATCAGGAACTTTGAAGGTAGGTTTTTCACCAGAATCTTTAAACACTCTTACACATGTCCTCTTGCCTTGAACCAATCGTAATAAACATGTTACAGAAACCCCCATCTTTGAGGAACTAACGCCCAGCCAAAGAGATTATGTGATGGAGAGACTGTCTCCCTCTCTGCCACTGCGGGTGACAGCCAACCTGATCACTGATGGCGTCTACTGGAAACGCTGCTGTGAGCAGCGCTGGGACATATGTGATGTCTCTCATTATGGCCAAAGCTGGAAGCGCATGTTCTTTGAGAGGCACCTGGAAAACATGATTGAGCTTTTTATCCCAGGCTTGACGGACCCGAAGTTGGTTTTGGCAATGGTCCCTCTTTGTAAGAGTTATGTCAAGAGACTGGTAATATCTCAGCTCCTGCCACCTGTCAAAGAGCCCCGCAAGGAGGAGGAGGAGCTGGACTTTGAAAGCGAAGGGCCCCCCTTGGACCACTTTGACTTCAGCATACTACTGGATAAGATGATCAACCTGGAGGAACTCAACGTGGTTTACCAGGTGAAAGAATGCGGGATGAACTTTGAGTGGAAGATGTTTGAGATGTCCGACCGAGACTGCGAGTCCCTCGCAAAGGCCCTTCAATCCCGTTGGACCATGAAGGTGATAATAAGTCTCTTTCGATGGTTGAGAGTTCCTTTACCGAGCCTATTTGTTGGCCTTCACAACTATTGGGTTTCTTGAGTTTTAAAAGCATTAGCACTTAGCTGCCCACAGTTTTTTTTCTTTCCTTTTTTTGTTCATACAACCTAAATAATTCACTGTTTGTTGTAAGAGTATCTAAGTGCACAATGAAACTGCATGAGACTAACTCGGTCAATGCAGCTGCATATAAGTGGAAATTTCTTTGAATATTTTTTTGGAAACAAAAGTCTCTCTTGCCAATCATATACATATAGCCTGAGGTGACCACCTGTACCTCTTCTTCTCTGCTTGCTGCCTTTGTGCTTTGTCCAACCACTGACCCACTAAATGAATGCATTTAAAATCCAACAATATAAACAGAAAACAAAAAAGCGGGTCAGTGTGGCAGTTCTCTGCTATTTCATTATGAAAAACAGTGGCTCATTTTTGTTGAAAGTCAATTTATCCTGGATTTAAAGATTAATCAGGCTTGACATCTTAAATGAGCTTTTCTAAAAACACTGACAAAATAATTTTTATGATCCTGAAAATCAGATACTGAAGCTACAAGGAAGCCACGTTGGGGATAAAAAGTGCCGGCTGCTGGTGCAATACCTGTTTGACCACTCCTCCCTGAAAGAGCTCGATTTTTCCCACAACCTGATCGGAGACAGAGGAGCCAGAGCCATCGGCAAACTGCTTAGCCGGACAAAACTGGAAATCCTCAACATGTGTGACAATAATATTGGAGACGAAGGAGCCGAAGCTATTGCTCTCTCCTTGTCCAAGAACTCCACCCTTCACTCCCTCAGCCTGCGTCTTAACAATGTGAAAGATGAGGGCGGTGAGGCTATATGCAAGGCCTTGTTGAGCAACAAAGCCCTTCGTCACCTCCACCTCGGAGCCAACAAGGTGACTGCGCCCACAGCCATTGCACTGTCCAAAGTGCTGGTTCAGAGCAAAACCCTGAGGAGCCTAAATCTCTCGTGCAACAAGCTTGGTGTGGTGAGTGGAAGTACAGCGATCTTCACTGCTTGTTGGCCACTGGGCTTTCAGTTTAAGCCGATAGTGGACCTACTGTCGGCTGTATCACTTGGGTGGTTTGAGCTCTGTACTCGAGCTGGGAGAAAGTTGTATACCACCAGATCCAGAAAACCTGTTTATATACTGATCTATTTTATTGATTTGGTTTACATTGGAAACCTCATCTGGCAAACACAAAATGAGCCTTAGATTTGAAAAAAATACCAAAGGTTCATTTTGATGATTACCATATGGAGTGGTAGTGATAGAAAATTAATTTATCACAAATTTGATTATTGATTCAGTGCACTTACTATTTTTAGGACAAATAGCTGAAAAATGTAATGAGTTCTAGCTTTGGCAAATATGACTATTTTCACCTCTTCTGATTTCGGCTTTAGAAAAAAGGCACTAGACCCATTTCACTTCTTGGGATTTTTTTAATAATATCATTCATTCATTCATTCATTATCTGTACCCCTTATCCTGTACTCAGGGTCGCACGGGTGCTTAAGTCCATCCCAACTGTCATTGGACAAGATGAGTGGTTCACCCTGGACCAGTCACCAGTCAATCCCAGGGTCACATGAAGAGACATACAACCATTCATTCTCTCAATTCACACTGGGCGATTTAGGGTGTGGAATGAACTTATTGCGTATTTTTGGGCTGTAAGGCAGCCCACACAGACACAGGGACTATCAAATTTCACACAGAAAAGTCCCCCTGTTAGAACTGACCCAGGGACTTGCCGTGAGGTGAAAGCATTAACCACTACGCCTGCCTTTATTATATCAATCCAACCAATTTCGGTGGAATTTCACTGGCAAATTTGTCAGTGTTGAAAATAATTTTACCCCAATCTTGGATAAAAGTTGATGAAAAGTTAGCCTTCGATCTGTCCTGTCAGAGAATTCATTTTGAATTACATTTCATCCGGGGTAGCACTTTGAAGCTGAAACTTTTTTAAACCGAGAATTTGCCTTAGTTTAGTCACAGTGAAGCAACTTTTAGCAGAATAGACTTAGGGGAGGAAGTGTTTTAATTATTTATGGATATAGTTGAAAACCAGAAGCTGAGTGTTTTCCAACCATGAGTGGTAGACTTTTGTCTTTCTTGTATACCCTCTGAATACAATGCATAGGATCAAAGTTCACCTATGTAGAAGAAAATGCATGTGGTGCTATCATTCCCTTTGACCTTGGTAATTTCTCACAAAAATAGTAATGCCATGTGTATGTGTGTGTGTGTGTGTGTGTGCAGGATGGGGGAAAAGCTCTGGCGGAGGCCATGTCTCAAAATACCTGGGTTACAGAATGTGATATCCGCCTGACGGAGGTTGATGAGAGCAGCGCTTCTTTCATCAATGAGGTGGTTTGGACCAACCAGAGTTTACAACAAGACAAACAAGCTCAAGAAATGTGGACAAAATAGGATTTATCTTATCACTGGACCCATTAATTAAATAAGAGAAATGTACATCCTGGATTTAAAGCCTTTGCTCTATGACTTGATAGTTTCTCTTCTCATTTGAAAATTGTTTCATTTTTGCTTTGCAATACTTTATTCTATTAATCTGTCAGAAATCCCTCCCTTGTTTATGAAGCAGGAAGGTTTTTTTTTTAAAGTTTTTCTCTTCATGTTTTCCAAAAAGCCAAGTAATTGGATAATGCTCTACAGTTGATAATCAAAATTGCTATTCTATTTTCTAGTTATTTCTGTTTTACTCTAATCAATTTATTCAAGCCGGCATTTAGTAATAATTAAGCAATATATATCTTTCATCTTTTCATGCCATTCCTTCAACAACTCGTCTCTCTTTGTTGCAATTCCAATGCCTTTTGTAAATGTATCTCCAATTTTAGGGTAATGTTTGCCGTATAAGTCTTAAAAAAAATCAGATCTTTTGATGCATTTTAACTTATTGAATATATCGTCCAAGATGTAAATGTGTCTCCAGTTTCATTTTCTATCTCAGGGTTTCATTAACCACTTGTTTCACCCTTTGAATTGCACTTTATTTCTTTGATTGTTGAATGTTATTTATGATTGATAGCTGATAAACAATATATGGGAGCTTTGCTTCTGATGATGAAATCAAATTGAAAGAGCATTCTCTAGTGGATGCTTCACAAGCACACTGTTGTCATTTAATCCATGAAAAATCCCAAATATTTTCTTAAATAGCCAAGTTAACCAACAAATGAGAACAAGACAAAGTTCCTTTATATTGCACTTAACCCCTGATAAAATTGTAGATTACCTGTTTACTGTTGAAAGCGCTACTAAATTGCTATTATCTCAGTGGGATAAATATCCCAAATGAGGCACCGAAATTCAACTGTCGCTACACCTAGTTCAAGATAATTTACATAGAAAACAAAATGAAAGATAATCTCAGCCAAATAAGTAGTGCATCAGGTTTGCCACATAATGACCGGTGTAGACCAGCTTTGGGTCAAATTTAATTATTTTTTGGTATATCTTGATCTGAATAGTGATCCCAGAACACATCAGGATTTCTGCCATTTCACTGTTCTTTTTGGATTATTTAAGGGGAATGTTTGCTGCTGAAGTCAGAGAATTATCAGATCTTTCAGTGAGCATTTTGTTTTATTGAATATATTGTCCACTGTGATACACCAATTTGGTCATCAGTTCTTATATAACATCAAGGCATCGTCGTGGTGGTGTTGGAAAACATACAGACTTGCATTTTTGAAGCTATAGCTACTAGTTAATAGTGTTACACCCTTGCTAGGTGGCAACAAGAACACAGTTTGTGTAAATACTTTCAACATTTTATTGATTCTGCAACTTGTCTTTGTCTTAAATCATATGAAGAGAAGCTTTCTGAAGGAAAAATACATCCAGCAATCTAAATAAAAAACTGAATGAATCTAAAAATAAGCATTCAACTTCGCCTCAAAAGTCTATTCTATATCAGTCAAATCAATCTAACAGCAGTTTATTTCAAAAACAGCAATAAATATGTTGTTTTATCAAATTGATTAAAAAAGAAATACAGAAATATTGAAAAGTGAGATGAAAACATATGCTCAGTAGGTGCTTGAATTATACACCGACTGCATTCACGACAAAACACAGGGTTTCAGATCTGCATGACATTAATGTCTCAGCTTCAGCTGCATTTAAAGGTGATATATGGAATAACTGCAAAATTCATGTGACATTCCAAATAATTTTCTACTTGGTCACTCCTAACTCACTTTACAGTTCAGTTACCAGCCACAGCAGGGCACCTGTGCGGAACCCCAACTCGACTAACGAAACTTGGAGAGGCATCAAGCAGTGATGTGTGGAATGAGCCTGTAGTCAAACCCAGAGGCTTTGTATTTGTTTGTTTTTGTGGGCTGCAAAACTGATCCCAGGAAAACTCCAGCAAAACCACATCATTTTGGTTCCTTTTTTTTCCAGTTTATTTTATTCTTTTGTTTTCTGTAAGGGCTTTTGTGATCATGAGCCAAAAGCTTAGCTTGGACTGATTTGTTCAGCAGGGTCAGTCCACCTGTGTTGTTTGCTACATAAATGTAATTTGCTGATGTCGTAATTCTTTTAACATGGGGAAAAAATATTTACTGTGGACAATGACATTAGACCCGAGAGATTCATTTGTTGAAAAATTAATTGCTGAGATGCTAATTTCAGTCATAATTTGTTTAATTCGTTTCTTTATTTCTTTTAATTGGAACATTGGAATTAATGTCATGCCTGAGCGATTGCCATCTGAATAAACAATGCAAAGACATAGTTTTATTCAATTGAATGCATTCTGCTCAGTTGTCTAAATGTCAGTTTTAATAACTGTAAAGCCAGAGTAATTGTTCTGAAAAGGTCTTTTGTTACTTTGTTACCTGACACAATTGCATATATAGCCGCACACATTGTGAACACCATGCAGAATTACCCTGCTAATGTGTTTATGCTGTAAAAATCAGCGATAGCCACTCAGTAGTTGACAGAAGCCTTTCATACAAGGAGGTGATATACTGTTGTACAATAAGTTCTCAAGCAGATGCACGGCGAGGGTATTGGATTGAAAGTTGTAAATGTCAACTCTGTACTAACAACCATCAGCAGGATTCTGTGGGGACTCATTATCGCCTCTTGAAGAAAGAAGTCATCACATGTCAGTGATTCAGGGATACCTGCCTAGTTGTGCAATTTCAGCAGATATTTCATAACTATAAATAGTTTGGTAAAATATAAAAAAAGTTTGTGCAGATCCTGTTGTGACTGACATTGCACAGAGCACCTTTAAATGTCGGACAACTTCTATCCTTGTGTTCTATTATTTACACGACAACATTTCCTGCCTTGCAGTCTTCAAAAGACACAACAAAAAAAAATACAAAATGACAGACACCAGAGCCTTTAGGACTGAAACAGTGCATATCAAAACAATCTAATCTACTAAACATGATAAAGGACTCAGTGCTTCGTTGTCAAAAATGTTTTGGTAACAGTCATCTTTGGAGGAAAGTCTTATTTATGAGAGTCTAAGTACTTTGTTAAAGATGTATGCATGCCAGTGGCAAATGAGTAACAAAGAACCCACAGTAAAGAAACACCAAAATAGTTTCAGATAGTAGGTAAGAAAGTCTCTGTGTTGTCTGTTTGTATTTTAAAAATCAATAAAAAAGCAACTTACAATATATTTCTAATCTTTATACAGAAAATGTATTCTTGATTGGCCTTTCGCCAACATCTCCAAATTGTTTTTGTTTGTTTTTCATATCTTTTCTTTCTAAACCTATGTCACATAAGTATTGACATTAAAACACATTTTTTCCCTTTTCCCCTTTTCCACATAATTATACAGTACATACAGTATATCCACTTTCACCCTCCTCAGGGCCTTGCTGGGAGACCTTGAATGAACCAAGAAAGAAAATGTATAAAACTGTAACCTTAGTCCCAAACAGCTCCAGCTCTTCCTACCCTTAATAAATATTTCAGGGCCTTTTAATCCCTTGTTGATGCATCTTTCTGTGTTTTCCTGCAGCCTGTACAACGATGCCAACAGAACAAGGATATTCAAGCTCCAGCAAATTTTATAAATGTTGTGTGCTGTGACTTAATTAATTACTTTGAAATTTCAGTTTCAATAGGTCTCATTTGCTTTACTTTCATATGGCTCTTCCCCAAATGATAAATAACTAAATAAAATATATAATATCAGAAAACCACAAAAATCCTCTGCCTATGTTTTGGAGTGTCATATTACCGAATTTCTGAAAACTGCTTTGAATGCAGTCACTTCCTGGTAAGAAATGTAAAGCTATTTGTGTAATGACTTTTTAAAATCTGCATTGTTCTCTGGAACCTGGATCAGATTGCACCAGACATTTCTACTAATTATTATTATCATGAGTTATTATTTGGAAGTTGGGTACTAGGAGTACTGTCCCACATGCTATACTACGACATACATATTACATTTCCAGCTTAAAATTCTTCACCCCAGTTTGGTAAATCATTATCAAAGAATCTACAAATAGCTGGTGCAATCCAGTGCCCATATGCTCATTTGTAAGGATCAGGTATTTAACAATAGTCAGTCCTATCTGACCTCTCTCCTTATTCTCTGAAATGAGTGCATTGGTCTTGAATGTTTCCTCAATAAGTTGTGGTTGTGAACCTATAGTATCATGATAATCCAGCTTTTGTGCACTTGATGCATTTACAAAAGCAAAAGGAAACATTCGTATAAATGCTTCAAAATTCTTGAATAAGCCAGAGACATGAGCAGTAAATCAAAAGTGGGGATTTTGTTCCAAACTGAGTCTGTGCCCTTATTACTTTCCTGAGTTTAGAGGTTTGAATGGATAATGTGTTTGCTTTTAAAACAGATTAAAACATTTTCACATTGTTTTCCTTTTAAACTGTCTTTTTTGATTAACAATGTGTTGTTGTTTTTTTTCCAATTTATCACACCTTTAACTATTGGAATAGTATGTGTTCCCAAGTATTGCTTCAAACATTGTCCACAGCTCCAAAACCACACATGGAATGTTACTAATGCGGCAAAGTGGTTATAATTTACAAGGCCGTGAAGGCTGTGATAAACTTTACAAGAGGAAGTCACACGGAAGTGTCTGAACAAAGGCAAGTTGGATATTTACTGTTTTAGGAAATTCAGTCGTTGGGGATTTTGATTGTCTTGAAAGTAGAAATGGTCTGTCACAATCTGATCTGTTTATCTTTAGCCTGCTTGTCATGGGACACAGGCTGGTTTGTCAATGAATAACTGAATTAACTTTCTCCTTTTTACCCTTAAGACTATTCAAAAGTGTTTGAGGAAAAAACAAAACAGTGTGATTTTAATATTAAATGTCCTAAATAAGCCTGGTGTAATCTTTCCGGGTAACGTTTAAACCTTTGGTTTTCATTGCATGGCTTTTGGCAGAATTCACCATGACTCAGATGCTGCGTGAACTTTGCGTGAAGTTTTCCCTTTCAGTTCTTTAAAGTGATCTGGTCACAGGATTAAATCTGACACTATCGGCAGTGAATCCAGGCCTCTGCCTGTTCTCAGTGTCTTTGATGGCTAACTCCCTGGCTGTCTCTCTGATATGCATCAGCTGCACTGGCCTGCCTGAAAGGAGCTGAATTACATCATGATGTTAAACATCCCAAACTGTGCATTTTGAACAATAAAAACACATGACATAACTGTCAGTTAATACAAAGCATGTACCTTGGACTGTGAAGCAAGTGTTATCGTGAATGTAAATTTCACTTTATTTAAAGGACAGAGTTGGAGCTGCGATAGCTTGAGCACTGCTAAGGTATACTTGTCAGTGATAGTTGCTTATTAGGCACTTAAATAAAAGAGGTAGGCTGATTAAATGAATTTGTTAAATATGAAATTAAACTGACCTTTAAAACTAAAGCATTTGAAATTACATTGATCTATTTCTATCATGGTGAGGTTTATTATCAGTTATGTTGTCTTTTATACAAAATGTACAGTTTATAGTCATCGAGAAACCTTTGAGGATATGTTGGTTAGTCAGTTTGTGTCCTTTGGCAATCCTGTGCTAAATTATTCATTGCCCTGTTGCTATATTTGCCAACAGGGGAAGGATAATGTCATTGCAACCAGCACGTTTCAGCTAACTAGAAGTTTCAGCATCTGCAGGAAGTGTTAACCTTATAAAGAGTTTGATCTTTTAATGATGTATTTGTTTTGATTTTGAATTAATAGATTTGGGATCAGATCATATGTCATTTCCTCACACACATTTTAAGATTCTCAATTTGTGCAAGTTGTTTATTTGCAAACATTTAGCCTGGTTATGTTTTGACATGAAGACTGAGAAATATATTTTCCCACAGATACACCCAAGCCATCGCCTTGCTTTGATTTTTTTTTCAACAATATTTTATTCTTACCATGGTATCTAGCTTTTGAGATACCCTTTCGTTCTTGGGAAAACTTTGGTTCCCACTGAGCCAAACTCAATTTTGGACTTCATATGCAAGAAGATTGTACTCATTGATTCTGTTAAAGATTTACAAATATGGCATTTATAGTGAAATGTAATCCCCCTGGTTATCTGGTTATCGAACTGTCTTTACTGCACAGGAGATGCTGTCGAACGATACATGACACTTGAGCAACAATATGTTCTAAGCAACAATCTCATCAAAAGGGTCAGATCTATTTCCCCTGACTTAGAGAGCGCAAAGACTTTCCCAAGCTCGCTGTGTCCTGTTTTTCTTTGAGACCACTGAATTTTTGGAAACTTGCTTGCTAATTTTTGGGTCCTTGAGCTGTAAAATGATAAGCTAACCCTGCCATGCTATCTGTCATCCCCTGCTCAGGGTCATGGGTCATAGAGAAGTCTCCACACAGGAGCCATTCCTATGCAGGGAGCGATGGTCATGGTTTAGGCAGCCTTCATTATTATGCACGATGAGCACAGGAAAGTACAGTGCATCCTGGTAAGCTGGAGGGCTCTCCTCACTCGCCTGCTGGCCTGACAAACAGCGCGTGCTTTCTGTGGGGCAGGAAGGCTCATTCAGGCTCCCGCTGCTCCTCCAAAGGCAGCTCCGCCTGGAGCCATACAGCCGACTGAGTGAGAAGCGGCTGTTGCTGAAGGGGATGCGAGGACTCCCGGTGTTGCAGATGCTGAGGGCGCTACGAGAGAAGATAGAGGAACTGCTGATGGCACGGTGGCAGCGCTCACAGTTCTGCCTGTAGCTACCATAGCCTCCACAGGTGGAGTAGTTATTACAGTTCCCAGAGAGCTGGGACAGGTCCATGAGAACTGCTTCTGAGTAACTGGGCACAAGCTGCTGGTTGGAGCGGATGTGCCACTCCAGCTCCGTGCTGTCGATTGTGTTCACTCTGGGAATGTGTCTGCAATATGGACGCTCTTCAGAAGGTGTGACGGGCACATAGTCGAAGCCAAACAGCTTCTCTACGTGGAAATGGACACAGGCAGTGCTATACTCAGTCATTACGCGGAGAGGCCAAGAGAGGGTGAAAGCAGCTGCTGCCCAGAAGATGGAATTGGAAGCATACCAGGGAAGATGAGTTGGGTCAGAAAAGGCAATCATATATTCTCTGAAATCTACATTCTTCAGGTGCATTCCCTCACGGGCCTCCATATAGTCATCCAGGCCCTCGTTCTCTGTGAAGAATCTAGCCCGCTGGGTCAAATAGGAGTTTTCAGACTCCACATTAGCAAAGCTAAAGCACTTAGTGAACCGTAGTCTAGTGATAGGGAAGCACTCCAGGCCCACTAGGTGCTTTGAGATGTCCTTAACCCCACAGTTCCCATAGTCAAACTCTGCCTCAGCCACATGGGTGTTGACTCTCTCATGATAGACCTGTGTTGTTGTATAAGCATCTCCATTGCGGTAGCGCGTAACCTGCCGTGTCCTCCTGATATAATGGTAGCTTACGGCCTTCCACCAGATGCATGGAGTAGCCTGCTGCATTCGCTGAATTCGTTCAGCTACACTGTCCACATCCACTTTGTACTGCAGCTCATTCCTGGTGTGGCAGTGCCAGCACTCCACCAGGTAGACCACATAGAGCATGACCAGGAACGCCAGAGGAATGTAGATGTAGCCATTGGAGCAGGGACTATCATGATACATCATGGACTTTCCCTTGTAAGCGCTGTCGAAGGAAAGGCGTGTGACCTTGGTCACTTGACACCAGGCCATGGCTCCCACGCAGCTGTACATCAGCAGGGAAAGCAGGAGGCATTTCCAGTGAGTTTCTTGACACAGGGATTTAATCAACGATTGTTTCTGAGGCCGCTGCTACACAGAGGATGAGAGACAGAAATAAGTGACAATATATAACAAGAATGTTCGATAAGATGGTCAACAAGTCGGTTCGTATGGACACTGTGATTATGGAAGAAAGAGAAGTTGGTAAGCTTTATAAAATCCTAAATATCAGTATGATATAAAGTGAACAATGACTTAAAGAAAATAAAACAGTGTCTCATGCATATATAATATTCTGTGGTGTAAGTGCTTTTGTATAGTTTATGTATGAGCTGGAAGGCAATGGTAGATTTCTATTTGTGTGTGTGTGTGTGTGTGTGTGTGTGTGTGTGTGTGTGTGTGTGTGTGTGTGTGTGTGTGGTTCAATCATGTTTGGTGTGCAACCAGTTTTTATAGACTAAAACACTACCATGTTAAAATCAGCTCAGCTCGGACAACATTGATATGATTCAATATTCAAATCAGTTCAATCAGTTCAATTACCAATTAAATCTTAAATATTGTTAGATTAGTAGTTTTATTATTGAGAGTGTTCAGGTATTCAAAATATCAGGCTTTTCGAAAGCTGGGTTCTTTCTATTACTTGCATTCTACTGTTGACATGTGTTTAGCCTAGAACATATGTTTAGAAAAAATATGAGGTCAAAAAGTGCTTCTCTGACTTTGTGGGATAAACTGGTGCTATCCTTTTTCACCTCAGGGGGCGGCAAGCCCCAGTGCCTGGATCATGGGTTCGTCACGCTTCTGGGGAACGCTGCCACACCGATCTGGCATGGTCTGAACAGCTCAGGTCAAAAGGATATAACAAAATTCATTCAAAAATTTTTTAGACAACACTACATGTGAGCCGTCATTGTTGAGATCCGAAATACTTGTAAGGATGTAAGGAAGCCAACACATTCAGTTAACAAAGGTTATCCTGTTCATTCATACATACAGTAGGAAAGTCCTTCACCAATCCCAGCAGCAAACGGCTTTTCTACATTGATGTATTGAATCCAACATGTCAGCTATGTGGTCTTTGTGTGACAGGGGGACATAAATAATAAATGTTCTTTCCCCTTAATTATCATCCGCACCTTAGCCACATGGTTCCCAAGTCCCTTTCCAATGCAGAAACACATCCCACAGGGCAAGAGGGATTAACACTGAAATTCCCCAGTGAAACGAAGTGACGACAGGAGGAGTATTTACTTGCTAGCATCCTGCACAGGCTCAACAGTGATAATCAATACAGCATGACATAGTTTGTGGGTTCATGTTACAGCCTCTGTTCAGCCAACAGGAATTATAATGGGCAGCGGAAAACCACAGGTCCTTAATTCCACTGATTTGCAAAATTGTATGTGAAGAGCACATGTACTCATCGAAGACACTATGTGATTAAGAGCAATCTTTAAACACAAGCCAACTGTAAGTACATTAAAAAGAATTTTCAAAAAGCAACCCCGCCATATATTCAGTATTATGTTATTGGAGCTAGTGACACAACAATATAAAGCATCAGCTAAGAGCTGCTCCTTAAGCCTTTATAGGAGACAGATTTAAAGTAGTCAGGTTACGCTTCAGTTGATGATCTGAAGGTGTAATTTATTGTACAGGCTGAATGAAGTAAAAAAAGACCCTCTACATGTCCATGAAGAAAATACAGTCAAATATTTATTTTGTAGATCAAAAAAAGAATTCAAGTTCGTGGAATACACAAACTGAATAAACAACAGTTACTTTGGACTGGCATCAGCTTTGATTTTATTCTTAATATATAAGGTCATTTTTTTTTTCTACATGTTAGATGGAATAATTTTTCACTTCAAAATGTGAAAAACTATTTGGCAGAAAAAAACTGTCCTCAATAATTTATGCATTAACAGGAAAATCCCATGAGTGCTGTGAAGTGGCAGCACCATTTCCAAATCAACAGAAGCGTGTCATTGACAATGACCAAAACATCAATAAAACTGGTCTACAAAATGAAAGAAAAATCTAAATAAACTCTTCTTTGTATCATCCTGTGTTTTGATGTATACAAAAACAGTTGTGTACATCATGTGATTTAAAAATAATCTATTACATATATTAGATGAGAGAAAATGCTTTTTCAAAGTGGGGTTTTGAAATTGTCTGCATGAATTTGCTTTAAATACTTCAACACTGTTTCTAAGAGTGTACCCTCAGAGCGTGAGGGTAACTTAGAAAAGTCTTTTTCATCATCAGTGTCCATCAACATGCTGGAAACTTTGTTTTTCCAGACACCACTGTTGTGCCTTTAAGTGCTTCTCACACTCATGGACCCTCTCCCTTGACATAATAAGACCAGCCAGGGTTATATAAAAACCCTCTTGTGTAATGGATATGTAACTTGGCCGCAATGAGTGTTTGTCAGTAGTTTCGGTTTTAACAGGGCTAAAAGATAGCCTATGATGAATTACAGGTAAACATGAATTAAATACTGCTGTCTTCCTGAGGGAGGCATGCTGTCTAACAGTGTCGGACCAGTCTCCGGACCTCAACAGCATCCGTCTGATTTCAAAATTCTAGTGTGTGATCTGAGCCATACTGGTTTATCTTTAATCTCAGAAAGTTTCCATTCCTCAGGTTTGTGAAGGAATCTATAAAGAAATTCTTACCACTCTCAAATCAGTAACAGTGTTCTAAGTCCCATTATGGTCCTTCTTAGGACCCATGGTAAGTTCCTTTGGATGCCACTATACGGAGGAGAAGTCTTCATTTGATGGTGTAGTGTATAATGTATATGAGGAGCTCGGTATAAATGGGACATGGTATGGTTTGATTCCCTCTGTACATCTGTACTTTACAACCTCAATCTAGCAAATGACATTGTATTAGTTAGATTATGGGAATTTCCATGCTATTGATGTAATCAAAGACTCGTTTTTTTCACATTAGGATTTGCATTAGAAAATTGGCCTTCAGACTTGAAACAATGCCTCCTCACCTCTGCTCGGGGGCTGTCCGGCTCCTCTTCAGGGACGGTGGTGGTGCTGCTTTCACTTGCCGTCGCAGCCGACGCCGGAGACATGATGGCAGTAGAACGAAAACCGGCGCATGGATTTCCCGTGGAGATGGGGGGCTTTCCAAGTCAGGACGAAACATATAATCAAGGAGAACCCTTCCGCGCATCATCCACAGCAAACCACACCGAGCGGAGCTCCAGCAGAAAGAAGACGCATCATTCCAGCGCCTTCCTGGTGGGCAGACGTAGCTGGGTATACTTAAGAGAATCCGGTGCACTCGGAATAAGAAAATATATAAAGGGATCTATACAAAAGCAAAAAAGGCTACCCGAGCGCCGCAATAACTAGATGGTGATGAGGAGTGCTGCAAGGGATGCGGGGTTGGGAGATGGCAAAGGCTGCAGTCAGTCAGCTCAGCCTGTAGGCAGTGCCCATGGCAGCCTGGGAGACTGAAGAAGGACAAAGGACACAGGACGCCGCAAGTGTCTCAACACCGCCACGGTGCAACACCCCCCAAAAAACACACGCGCACGCACACGCACACACACACACACACACACACACACACACACACACACACACACACACACACACACACACGCCACATCCCCTCGATTCATTACTTTGTAATTATGACTCAGTCGCCATTGTAATGAACTCTTTCCTATGTTTGTACGGCCTTTGATTTGTTTAGTTTATGGTATTAAGAGATGACTTAAGTATTTTCATGTGACAGTGGTTTAGACCTACATTTCACAGCTGTTTCACGTGGAAACACGGTAACTTCCCTTTTGAATTACATTCATTATAATAATTTTTAGAAAAATCAATCATTACTTTTGATACTTTGTTGTTTAACTTTTCATTTGGTTATTTTGAAATGTGATACGTACTTTGTGCAAGTGTTGTTTTTTAAATTAACATATGATGCACTTTTCACCCCTTTTTTCTGTCATTTGTAGGTATTTTCTGTTTATGTTATGTGGTTAAATTGAACTGTTAGCTGCCTAGTGCCTGAAAACCGCCATTCAAATATATATTTTACAACTATTGTTGTTATCAGAATATGGGGGTATGTGGATAATAATAAGGATAATAGTACTTTATTTATTCCATAGGGGAAATTCATTTGCCACAGCAGCGGAACAACAACAATAAATATAAATATAAATAAAAGAGACAATTAAAAGGACGAAGACAACAACAAGGAAAAAGGTAGTGATGGAGGCTAATCTATCTTTCTATCTTTCTATCAATCTATCTATCTATGTGTCAGTGTATCTATCTGTTTGTATTTCTGTATAGTTGTGTGTGTGTGTGTGTGTGTGTGTGTGTGTGTGTGTGTGTGTGTGTGTGTGTGTGTGTGTAAAAAGAAATAAATATATAAGAACACATGAGCTGTGTGTTTTGTTTTATATATTTTTTTTCGTGAAATTTTAT